>VZTV01008063.1:1067-19974 GCA_013400875.1 Anhinga rufa
CTTCTCTTCAACCTATGTGGCTAGAAATCTTCTGCTCCCTGGTATGCCAGTTAACAGCACCTCTCTGACATCTAAGGAATCTGTTAGTATCTGGAAACCAGCTCCCCAGGAATTAGGCCATTACTTAAGAGAGAAGACTAAACTGGAAAGATGACCTAGCTTGTTAGAAGCTAGTCTTCTTTAGCTTAGAAGCTATTCTAAGAAGGATAGACAACTGTTTCTTATTTAAGTAACGTTATTGATGACTACAAGATTTATTGCTGATGCACAGTGTTTCCCATGCTAGCTGAGAAAATAATTTTTCAAAGCTGAAAGTGGGGGTTTTGTTTCAAAATTCATTTTCCTTTTGTCATTATTTACTGTGCATTTTGTAACATGGAAGAAGATGTTTAATTAGCCTAGGGCATGATCAATATATCTGCTACCACATACAACAATGTCCAGAATGTCATCCTAGAGGAAGTTGAAATACATTCTGTATTATAAACTACTCTCAGTTATATCACTATTTTCACCTGCCTAGTACAAATGTTTCTTTTTCTATTCATAATTTTATGTTTGTAGAATTTCTTCTGGTTTGCTTTGGGTTTCTGTGTTTTTCATTCATTTCAAGCTATTCCATGCTACCACTTAAATCATTATACTGAGATCAGGATTTATTTCCTAAAAAATATGAAAAGAAATAGGTCTGAGAAAAAATATAGGACAGGAAGTTCCAATTCCTAGTACAACTGTATTTTCTGTAATAAATTTTAGGGTTTATATTTCTTTTTATTCCATTCTTTCAGTAATTTAAGAACTGAGATATGAAGCTCATGAAAGTTAGGAATGCATTAGGCGGTCAGAGAAGAAAAAATATCCAGTGTAACCAGGAGAAAGGAGGGCAATTAAGACAACATCAAAAGCAGTGATCCTGGGGCCAGACTTGTACCTAAAAATATGCATTGCATAATATGTACAGATTTTTTTTTTATTATGCACTGCCTATATAGCACAGTTCACGCACCTCATTACAATACACATAGGTTCATAAGTACATAAGGTACATACGGTACAGTGTTTTGGTGTTATTAATCTAGTTTTAGCTAAAGAAAATGAAGCCTATTCCAGCTCAGCAAAACAGCTCAACTGACAGTTATAAATTAATTTATTTATATCAAGTTTCTCAGGTCACAAGAGGCATTGACACTAATCACCAACTTGCTGCTCCAGTTATTTCACTAACAATAGTAATAAGCTAGTATTACTTTTAATAGAATAAAAGCCCGATGTAAACAAACTGTCCATCAATATTTAATTAAAATATAATGAGGAACAGGAAATGCAGTTCTGGGTACTGTTTAAGGTTGCGTGGCACCATTTAAACGTTGCTTCATGTGTCACGGCTGCTTATTGACAAGGAAGTGTACGTGACACCTGAGCACAGTTACTGAGATAACACCATGCATTTTAATACTGAGTCCTCATTTTATGCATATTGAGGGAAGAATCATTTTACCCTTTGCATTCCTGCACAGATTAACCATCAACACCAGGGACTTGCCAAAAGCCTGCAGAAGTCTGTGAAAGCCTTTCCTTTGACTTCCATGGGCTTTTAATCATGTTACATACTATTGCTCCAAAGCAGAGGTATTTGGGGTTTTTAAGTCCCTTCTCAAAACACATATGCTTATTGTCTATTTCACAAGCAGATTACTAGTTTGTTGGTTTCACTTAAAAAGCACACAAATATTTGGCAAGAAAATGGAGAAAACTGGAATGCCAGGACTTAGTTTTTAATTCACACAGCTGCTTAATGTCTAAAAGCCACTAAAATCAATGTCATCATATGGAAATGTACTTAGTTTTATAATTTATAACTTGGGTTAGTTATTTATGGAGTTTTAATGGAAAAGAATCACACATTTAAGCACAAAATTAATCATAGAGAAAAAAGGTATCTTGCAGGCTTTATACCTCTAAATTAAGAGATTTACTATCAGTTTCCCCAGAATTCCTCTCACTCACACCCAAACAGAAGATTACAAGTATAAGGTAGGGCTCTGTTTACATTCTTGCTGTAATACAGTGAGATGACATGAACCTGGCTACAAAAACATGAAGCAAATATAATATTATTTTATTATTCTAGATACTCATCAGGGATAAGTGTACTGATAAAAGATATTGTAAAGCATCAGTTACCAAACAAAGTGACCAGGACTAAGAAGTTTTTTGTTTAAAATAGCTTCAATAATACCTAGCTTAGGACCTAGACCTACAAAAGAATGCGAAGGCTTTTTATAGAAAGTCAAAAAAACCTTAAAGACACTTCTTCATTACATTAATTCACCTGAAAAGTGAGTATGGTGACATTCAAGTCAACCCTGCATGAGCCAGCTCAATTCCAGAAGGTATGGGAAAACAGACTATAAAGTCAAGGATAGATAGCTGGATATTAAACCTGGCAGTACAGGGCTGCAGTGGGTGACTCACCAGCAAGCATCAAGTACCAGCTTGGAGACTGTGGCAAAAAACTCACCTTCGAGATTAGGTGAGAAGCTAAAGTTGATCTGATTAAACTGATGCAATGTGTGTGTCAACAAGCACTAGCCTGCAAAGAAGTTTTACAAATCTCAGTTCAGTTAGATTCAAACTGAAAATCTGGATTATTTCCTTGACAAATCTTGACAACAATAACAACAAAGAACCATTTCATTTCACCCATGCTCAGCCTCAGATAGCTTGTCAAAACTGTCTTACCTTGACAATCTGCAAATGAAATGCTGCTCAGCTCTAAGGTCACTGGAGCCACCAGCTTGGTGCCACTGCCTCTGACCAGAAGGCTCCAGCTGAGGGATGGGACTGCTAGCTCCTAGTCTCCACTAAGCACCAATTTCAGAGTGTCTTGATGTACATTATGTAACTTGGGCTTCATACTTCTGCTGAGCTCCAAACCTTACTCCTTCCTTGACAGACCCACTTAAAGAACAAATTTTATTTTATTTAACCAAGGTAAACTACTGAAACTACTAACTGGTGCACTCTAACATAACTATACATCACCTTAGGGAGCCCTTACATACCCCAGGTGAATGAGCTAACCACTGAGTAAAAGGATCATAGAGAAATACACTCTTCCCTTTCAGGTTTCATTATCTAGAAGGCTCCCAGAAAAGTTTCCATTTAAATTATTTTTTAATTCAGATAAGAGTTTGAAATAGTTTTGGTTGAACAAAGCTGTGTTTCTAGGAAATAATTATTAATAAATAAAAACATTGTTCCAGAGCAACATATAATACCCTGCTTCTGGCCTAGAGAATTCAGACAAGAAGAATTTAAATAGAGTAATATAATTATATCATAGCATGTTTTCTTTTTGTTGGAGGTCAGCTGAGCCAGGACATTCTAACAAAAAAATTTCTTAAGGTATACTATCTGCTGCCTCTCAAACAAAGAAGTGCTGAAAATGCCATCCGTAAAGCAAGTTTAGGAAATATAAACACCTATATAACTTTTGGAGAGCCTTAAGAAATTGTATCCAACCACAAAAAATCAGTTCCTCTGAGAGTTTACTTGGGTACACTTCTAAATGAATCCATTTGCATAGATAACTGCCTTAAGCTTACCAACTACCATTTCAAAAGCAGTGATGATTAGTACAAAGTATCTCCTTCCTTAACAGGAAGTATTTTCTCCCATTTTTATGGCGGCTTACAAAAATCCAATACAACATGTCAGAGCACTTCAACGACAAGAGATCCATAATACTCCTTCCAGCTTTATGTGCTTCATTAGTCAGCCCCTAAACCAGGATTCATTAAATGCATCTCATAGTTAGATAAGTGTACTACTTACTTTATAGATAACTTTAGAAAAATGATACCATCATCTTTCCTGGATTCTATCTCAGCTTTCATTTTGATCACATCTACTGTCAGCTATGACAAACAGTACTCTTCCCTTCCTGAAGCTCCATTTCACAACACACTAAGTTACCTGCTTGGGGATGGGCACTAAATTCACAGCAACTTGAAAATTCTCCCTTTGATCAGGTAAAGACTGGAGAAAGAGGAGATGAAATAACATTTACAGCAGTTCTTGATGAGGCCACATGGACCAGAGTCCTGTTCCTAACACTTTCCACAATGGCTGCAGCTGAACAGTGGCAGTAGCAGAACTTAAGTAGTCTTTCTTTTTGCTGTCGCCATGAAAAAATATACATCTATCTGGCAGCTTGACAGTGAGGTGAACTGAGAAGGTACATGCAGTGCACTGGGTCAGGGTTATTGCTTGTCTGTCATGTGCATTCTCTGTTTGATTTTTCTCCTTATTGGTTTCTTCCACAGAAATATGCATACAACTCATGGTCTTCTTTCTGTACTTTACCTCCCATGCTCTCTGCAAATTTTAAGACTAAAGTATATGCTGATTATACTTTAAAACTTAAAGTTCAAGCCCCAAAAGAATGACAAAAGTAAAGAGCATGTCAACAGTCAGTATTAACTCTGACATATACACCATGTTTTACTTTTGTAGCTTTTCCGCCTTTTTCCATTTCTCCTCCTCTCCTCCAATCCCGAGCTGCTTGTGGGAGCAAAGAGAACTCATATACAAGTTATCTCAAACCTCTAATGAGCTAAACATTTTTTCAAACTTTTAGAGTCCAAATAACAGCTATGATTTTACTATTTTTAATGTTATGCTTTTGGATTTCACCCAAAAGTGGAAGCAGAAATTATGATTGTTTCAGATGCATCTTTGATAAATATTGCCAATGTGCTCATGCTGCATGAAACACAGTGATAGATATTGTCCATATCAGAGCCACGGATGCTTAAAAGACTCACGAGGGAATATATTCTGGCAACAGTTCTGGTACACTTGCCTGCCTAAAACCTTTCATTGGTCTTTAGAACAAAAAATTCTTCTGTATGCATCTTCATGTTGTTGTGGTTTAGCCCCAGTCAGCAACTAAGCACCACGCAGCCACTTGCTCACTCCCCCCACCCCTGTGGGATGGGGGAGAGAATCGGGAGAGCAAAAGCAAGGAAACTCGTGGGTTGAGACAGGGACAGTTTACTAATTAAAATGAAGTAGTAATAGTAATAACAGTAATGATAATAACAATGATTAGGATAATAATGATAATATAATAAAGAGTAAAGAACAAGGGAGAGGAAAAAAACCCAGAAAATCACAAGTGATGCAACAGCTCACCACCCACTGACCAATGCCGTCGGTTCCTGAGCTTCAATTGCTGCCTGCCACGGCTAACCCCTCCTGTTGGGAGTGACCTCAGCAGTGGTGAGCTTGCAGGGTCCTGTCCACTTCTACCAGAAGGCTGGTCTGCAATTCAAGGCAGCTCAGCAAGGAGGAGCCTGGGGGTGATCATTGCCTACACCTGTGACTGAGGGTGACCATTCCCTACACCTGTGACTGAGGGTGACCATTCCCCACACCTGTTACTGGGGGTGACCATTCCCCACACCTGTGACTGGGGGTGACCATTACCCACACCTGTGAGGGGGCATGGCTAGCCCGGGCCAGAAGTACCCGGGGAGGCTGCGCAGCTAAAAGGGAAGTCGAGGCCAAACTTCTCAGCTCTCTCCTCTTTGTGATAGAGGTGGCTAGCCTGACTCTTGCTTCTGGAGTGGGCTTACAAAATCAGCTCGGCTAAAGGAGTCCATGCCTTCCATCCCTGCACACACACACCACACCCCACCCCCCACCCCCGGTTAATATACTGGGCATGATGTCATATGATATGGAATATCACTTTGGTCAGTGTATTATTCTCATAGTAAGTCCAAAACACAGCACTATACCAGCCACAACCATGACACATGTACATAAAACCTTCATCTTATGACTATAAAGAGATAACTACATAAGTGAACAGACACATATACATCAGACATACCAGACTTCCTGAGAATCTTACTACACAAAGCCGTCAGTATTCAGGTTGGCTCCACCACCTTAAAAACTGATGCCCCCAAAAAATAGATAATTTGGACAAACTTTGGTTGTAGCCATAAAACCAATCCAAACAAAAATGATAAAGTTTTTCATCTCTGCCCCACAGCATGCACAAAGCCAATGCAATGTCTGAGCAAAGCAACACTATGATTAATATTAGGCAGAATGTTCATCATTGTGAGGATTGATTTTAAGTCTTTATCTTTCCAGTTTATGTTTTGATGTAAAGCCATCTGGATTCAATAGGATTCAGGAGCCTGTAGATTAGATGGGGTTTGGATTAGACCTTTAGCTCTTCTGGCTGCCCAGATGCACTGGTTCACAAATTGTTTCTAACTGCAAAATGGGTGGGGAAAGAAATAATTTTGCCTTTTAACTTAATCTGTACAAATTAAAAAAAAAAAAATCAACTAGTTTGTATTCCTTGTAAAACTACCCCATGTCATACTTCTGTTATTTCTGTGGTAAAAATCTTGCCTAAAGATATTATGTCCCTGTGGTGAGAAATTATGAAGTCATACTTAGCAAGTCTGAAATTCCCATTTTGACAGGAACCTGACAGCATACAGACAGAAGACTATTCTCTGTAACAGAAACACATATGGCAGTTTGCAAGCATTCACAGGGTAAAGGTACATCAGAATAGAAGTCCCATTGTTTTAAGACTAAGGCTGAAGAGAGATGAATAGCAATCACAGGAGAGGCACAAAAATGAGATGGAGTATTAACTTCCAGACAGTCTCTTGCTTTTTCTGCCACTTAGTATACATTAATGGAGCAGTAAATGCAAACCAAATACTTATTAAAAATACCAAGGATAAAGAAGGGGCATATTAAAGCTGTCAGAAGTTTGAATTAAAAACTTTGACTGAATGAGGCTTCATCAATTATAACATTTTTAATTCTAATCCAGCTCACCTGTTCAATCTGCTTTTTACAGTCAAGCTACTCAATTAACATTTTTGTCTTCCTCCTCTCATTGTTAATGTCTCATCTTCTTCCGATTCTTTTTCCTTATTCAGTTTGTCCTTAATCCAGCCCCTATCAACCCTACCTCTGTCCATCTGTCTGTCTCTCTGCTTCCTTTCACTGTTAGGCAGAGCTTTTAAAATTTCAAAATCTGTTTCTTCTGCTGCTTATTATTACCAGCTGAGCAGTCTAGAAGTGGTATATAGCCAAACTATTCAACCAAAGATGCTTTTAGTGTTTCTAAGCCTCCTTATCTCTGTTCATTTCTCATCCATTCCACATCTTTTTGTGGCTACCGACTGTATGTATTTTCCTACTATTGTCCATAAACTGCTAGAGCAATGTCCCAGTATGTCTCTTCATTGACTTTGCTGCATGTCATTTCTGCAGTTACTTTTCTCCCCACTCATCACATCCTAGGGGACCCAAACTGAAGTTCTGCTTGCTGCCTGCCAGCAGCAGTTTCAGTGAGACCATTAAATCTTTCTAGAGTCAGCTGCAGGCAAGAATGTGATTTCCTTTCCCTACTGCCATCCCTCCTCATCCAGTCCTATCCTGTCCTCTGTGTAGCACAGCTTCCCAGAATGGCAAAAGCAGAGCATATTCAGGAATGACTCACCAAGGGGAGGAAACCCTTGGGACTTGGTGGTCCACACAGCACCCTGTAATGAGCCTTCACAGGCAGCACAACAACCCCACACATGCCTGTCAGAAACCAGCCCAAAGCACCCACCACACTTTTCTCACAAACCAGCAGGGACAACACCCCTGGGCCTGGCCGCAGCTTCCCCCACCCCTCAATGACAAGGACAAGCTTCTCAAAACCTTATGTCACATTTAGGGTGGACCATTGAGGCCTTCTGCTGTACATACCCACCCACACTGCTATACCAGCAACAGAAGGGGGACAGCTCTTGTACACAAGACTCTCAATAGAGAAGATTTATTCTCACTGCCAATGCAAACATCGAGAGCAAAAGAGGTTTGGCCTTGACAATAAACATCTTTCTCTTGGCAGAAATAATGTGGTATTTAACTAATCCTTTTGTCCTGACTTGGCACCCTGGTGACGCACCTCAGCTTCCACCTCTCATCACCACTCACATGAACACCCAGGACTAGGCTGGCCAGCCTCTGCCACCTCTGGCCATGCTGATCATCTCTGCTCACTTTAGACAAGATCTATAAGCTATATCTAATGAAAAGCATCTGGATCTGAGGGAAATCAAGAAAATAACAGTCATGCCAGCATCTGGCATGGCCCTGGCATATCAAGAGAAGTGAGGAACTATCTGCTCTTTGCAGACTTTTGGGCTGGGCTAGCAGTAAGAACTAGGGCTTAGCACTGTCTCTGCTATAGCTGAAGTCTTCTCAGTCAGTCCAGTCCTTAATCTTCTTGGCCCTCTGCCTGTTCATGATCTCTTTATGTCCTATGTTGTTTTATGTCATCTCAGAGGCTAGATTAACCACTTACTTCACTCTCCAGGATGCCACTAAATTTGCAAGTTCTCTCACCAGAAACACTAAAAAATCCCTTTTCATCATTCAATTATTTCTTTTCTCCCCCGCCTCCAATTATTTTCCTAAGCATCCTTTATACAGGGTTTTCTCTTATTTCCATGTCTGAATCTCTCTCTCTCTTCATATTCTTCACCTGCTTTTTTCCAGGAGACACACAACAGAAAAAAAAAAAAGGAAAATAGAACAACAACCATATGTTTCCTTTCTGATTTGTATCCTTATTTGCTTTAGTAACAATCCCATAATAATGAATGATTCATGGCATTAAGAACCACTGAGTGTGAAGCCAGCTTACTTTAGCCCTAAAATGGACTGGTAGATAGTGAAGAAAAGATGGAGGACATTTGCAGAAAGAAAGGGTTTGAGAGAATATGTTTCTCCAAGACTTAATTTACTCCATGAAAAGTTTCACTGATTAGGACAAAAAATGTGTAAGATACCTGGTTCTGTAAAAAGGCAAAGGATTTTCTTATGCCCAAAGCAATTTGAAAGTACTAACCAATAAATACTTAGTCTTGTACCCATCAAACTTTCCAAAGTATTTTAGGCTTTCATGTTATTTTAAATGCAATTTACTGTGGTGATTGAAGTTGATGAAAAACTCATTTTGATATAAAAAAAAATTAGCATTATGTACAGGGTGTTACTTTGACTGTCTTAATGTATAACACACACAAATACGTTTTTTTCTGTTGCTATTCTTGCTGTCTTTGACAAAAGAGCACCACCTTGAGAGCCATCATATTAGAACACAGATTTATTTTTTTTTGGCACCTGGCTTAGAAATGAGCTCTTAATTTGATGCTACTTCTTGCAAAACCATTTAGAAAATACTTCAAGAATTGCTTCAGAAATAGCTTACCACCCCCAGACTATCAGCATATTCACTTTGAGGTTAGGGTGTTATGATCACACACACAAAATGCATTGTGCTAATTTTGGTTACCAGCATATGAATACAATTCTCTTTTCTCTCTCAAATCTGTCACTTCATTCTACATACTTCATCATCTAACTAAATCTTATAGCACAGTGCTGAAACAGGAGGTGTTTTGTTGTCAAAGAAGAAAATCTGGTTAGCAGTGTATGCTTAAGTAAATTCACAGGTTTCACTGTAAAAGAAAATTGTCACCAACATTTGTCTTTTGCACTTAGTTGCATCATTAGCCATAGTTAAACATGCAGCTCAGAGTTATATGCAAAGGCAGGCTGAGAAAAATCTATAATCTATTCTTCAGTCAATGATCCTAACATGGTTCCATCCATTGCCTCTTGGCTTTATAATTGTGCCAGACTGACATTTGGGTACAACTGCCTATGACACAGACCAGATGAAACCAGAGAATCTAACTGTTGCTTTATACACCATCACTTCTAATCCACATGCTAGTTTTTGCCTTACATGTGGGCTCAGGGCACTACAAGAACTTAGGGAATGTCCCAGCCATTTAGGCCAATGGCTCATCGAGCCCAGTGCTGTCTGTGCAACACAGCAGTAAGAGATGCTTCTCAGGAATACCACAGGCCTGCTTTCTACAGTCTATTCCTTCCTCCAGCATCCAGACTTCATGAATTTGGAATGATGGACAGTACTAACCTCCCCTGTGCTTTTACTATCCACCTATGGAGCTGTTGTTCATAAATTCATGCAACTCTTGAACCTGCTGATACTATCTGTCTCCACAGTTTCCTGTGGTAATAAATGCCAGAAGTTCACAGCCTGCCATGTAAAATACTTTCTTCTGAGTGTTTGAAATTTATCTACTACCATTTTCATGTAGTGCCCCTCCATTCTTGCATTTTGGAATTGATGAACAACAGTTCCAACAACCCCTATCTGTTGCCTTTATGATTTTGCAATCTTCATTCACCTCACCCCTCAACCTTTTCTCTGAACTGAAGAAACCTGGATCTTTTAAATCCTTCCTCAAAGTCTGCTTCATCCACTATATCATTTTAGTTGCCCTTCTCTCTATTCCTTCTGCAATGGTACTACATCTTCCTTCAGGTCAGAAGGCCAAAACTGCACACAGTGCTTAAGATGTGAGTACATAAAGATTTTACACAACAGCAAAATATTGCACTCCATTTTGTCTTTAAAACCCTTCCTGATGATGGCCAAGACTTTTTATTTTTTAAAAACTTTTTTTGGCTTCTGCTCCAAACTGAGCTAATGGATTTCAGAGAACTGTCAAGACAGTCATGGCAAGTCCAAGAGCTCTTTCCTGAGTTGCAACTGCCAGTTATGAGTACATTAAATATTATGTTCAGAGTGTCCCAATCTAGCGAATAAAGCTTTCAGAATAAGACCCTGCTTTTCCAAATCTGCTCTGCAAACAAAATCTTGGGCTGTGCAGAGTTAAAGTATACTTGTTTATCTGAGTTTAGCTTCTACATACAAACAGAATAGATCTCAGCTGCCTTCTTCATCCCTCTAGTCCCCACAGTCTAGGCAATCTGTCTGTACGAAACCTCCCCCACCTCTTTTTAACCTGTCTTCTTGAAGAAGCAAGTCTTATGTAATTACATTATGCCTGCGTGTGATAATTTGCCATTCCATTCCCAAGTTATCTTTGAACCTACTAGCCAATTTCAAACACATTAAACAGCAGGATAAAAATCTCCGAGGTCATTATATCCTTAAGTTTCATGGAAATAGGAAACTGGAAAGAAAAGAGACCCTAGCCAGTGCCTCCCTAAAGGAAAAGCTATAACAGGCAGTCATCCTTAACAGAAAACCTGCACAGAAAGAGATTTTCAGTGCCTCAATTACAGAAAAAGTTTCATCTGGAGTTTCTACTTCAGTAGACATCAGAAAATGTAATTGTAAGGTACAAATCCATCAGAGACCAATCTTCATTAATTCTAACACTCGTAGAAGTACATATTGATTCACCTCAGGTAACGACTCACAGAAAACCACTTAAATTGTTTCATGGCAGGAGAGTAGCCTGGGCCAGATGCAGCCTCAGCTGGAGTTACCAACAGCCCCTCTGTTCTGGCTTGAAGATACTCTTGGATAAAATTTTCTAATTAGCAATGTGACTAGTGCCCCACAGACCAGTACAGAAGAAGAAAGCAAAGAAAAGCTTAAGATACCAACTTCTTTTTACTGCACCAAAATCCATGCTTGTCAAACACAGAACAGAGGCTGGCAGCCACTTTCAGTGGACAGGGTTAAGAGCAGGGAGAAAGAGGGGGATTGTCCCTTGCTTTCCACCAAGCAGGCTTCCGCTGGAAACTTTGGCAGCAAGGAGGCCAGAGTTCAACTCAGGTAACAGCAAAACCTGGTCAATGGCTGAAGCAGCAGCACCCAGCCCATGGTGAATGGTTTGGCTGTGCTGGAGGACCTCCAGGAGAGGCAGCATCATCCCTTATCCACTGTGTCCCAGTCTTGGCAGGGGCTGAATGGTGCTGCTACTCAAGGAAGCAAAATACCCCGATACGAGTAGTTGATATGGTTCCTGCTGAGCAACATCCTCCCACAGAGATATTACGTGTCAGGGCCACGAAGACACCGACAGGCCTGACATGAGCCCTGTTCATCGCTGGTCATCTCTGAGTCTCTCAACAGAGCCCGCTAGCAGCGTCTGGCTCTGCCCATGGTGGTCAGACCCCATGGGCTTGTTTACTGTCAGTGAGGTCCTGCCAGAGTTGGGGCAGCCTTGGCTCCAGCTGGCTAGCCCCAGCTGCCCTCCTGGTGTGCTCAGCTCTCAGGCAGGAGCTCTGCCATGCTGCCTGTGCAGGCAGTGGTAACAAAGCCTTCTTTCCTGCCAGCCTCCCTCAGGGCTGCCTTTCCCAGAGTGGCATCTCGCTCTGAGCACTGCCTGCCAGCAAATTACCTCATGTGCTTACACCTGTGTTTGCTACAGACTTAAACAGAAAACCAGTGATGTTGCTCTGATGGCAAGTTACTTAGCTTGCCAAGGGTACATGTTGATGTTGGCCTAGGAACTCCAAAACTCATGGTTCTCAAAAGAGAAAAGGCAATCTCTTGTCTTATCCCTTCTTTAAATTTCCATTGAAAGCTACCATCAGCTTCTCAATAGGTTTCCCTCCTTCAGCATTTGTTACAACTTCCACAAGCATTCATCAATAGCACTTACTTGCTCTGCTGAATATAGCTAATAATCCATTCCCCCTTCCCTTCCAGCAACTGTGAAAAGATCATTAGTTAAAATAAATCCTTGGAAAGCCATGCTCTGTCAGATGAGGAGCAAAAATCTGTAAGAAACACCAGTGCAACCTCAGGAAACAGAGACGTTGCCTCAAAAGTCATTTGAGAGCAGACCGTAACTGGTGATGTGATAAGTAATAGTGATAAACCAATGTGATAAAAGTTGGTTTTGAGTAAAGATTCCTTTTCTGTTCATTCCGGAATTCACACCCCATTAAAAAGTATTTTTTCTTAGTATATTCAGAACCCAAAATTTCAAATTTAAAAAATTGAAAAAGTGAACAAAGAACACAAAAATCCCACAGGATGTTTCTTTTCCCCTCACACTTACATACCTACTGCTATGTAATAATTTAATTTAAAATCAGTTAATTTTCTGATAAATTTAAGTTCATTGTTGGTTAAATTTGTTGGGGGAAGGGGCTAGTGAGACAGTTACCAACTTATCATAGGAATCTGGCTTTTGTATAGAAAAAAAAACAGCCAAAACAAGTTCTCTTTATTGCTAAAGTCAAATACAGTTCTAAAACAACAAGCCTGCTTATACTCACTGCTTTGATATGCTGAGGCGACATGAACAACATATGTCACACTTTTTCCTTGGGAAGAATCGTTCTTTGCTATTGGTTGTAGGTATAAAGACTTTTTTGTTGGTTTCCTTTTTTCTTTCTGATCAAAACAAATTCTACTTCTAACAACCTGGCATGCCATAAAGTTGAGTAACCTTCTACATTTTCAACCAAAATCAGATATTCCCCTCAATGAAGGAACTCATTTTCCCGGACACTTACCATCAAAACATTTAGTTCACTTAGGCTTATAGTTTCAAATTCAAAGTCTTCCCTTGATAATTTCAATAAGGCTGTTAAATTGGAACAGGCTGCCCAGAGAGGTTGTGGAGTCTCCTTCCCTGGAGACATTCAAAACCCACCTGGACGCGGTCCTGTGCCCCCTGCTCTAGGTGTGCCTGCTCATGCAGGGGGGTTGGACAAGATGATCTCTGGAGGTCCCTTCCAACCCCTACCATTCTGTGATTCTGTGAAATTAGAGCTTCATGTATGTAAGCAGCAGCTTCATGTGAGGAGAAATGACCTGCACCAGATGATGCAATGAAAGTGGGATAACAGAGAAGTTATGAAGCTAGAACAGCTTTCCTCTTCTTTTTGGCAAACCGATACCTGGGAGGATCTGCGTTAATGCCACTGTACTAACACCAACATGGTCTGATATTTCAAGCTAAATGATACACAAACATTTAACTTCAGCCTTTAGGAAAATGAGCTAGAATACTGTAGTATCCATAATTACCATTTTCAGTATTACATAAGACCCTGATGGAGAACAGCATGAACCTTGAGTGCACATGTGTCCTGTGACAAGAAAGTTGTTGCACATAACAGAACAAGTAGGATGCTATTGTCCAGATCTGCATCACTCCTTAGCAGGAATCTCTTCCATTCAGAAACACAGAAGAGGAAGGAATGGTTATTATGGCTTGAGTTATAAGCAGCTCAGAATACACAGTCTGTCCCAAAAAAAATGGAGAGTGAATGTTGGCTGCTTGCATAGTCTTTTTTAAAATAATCTAAAAAAAAAAAGTCCATGGAACAGTTCAGAGAGGAGTTACAAAAAAAATGTTTAAAATGCAAAACTAATAGGGCAACAACATCTCATTGTGGTAGCAATGGTCTGTGTGCTGGGAGCAGCAGGGTTGGGAAGAGAAAGGGACACAGAAAGTGAAAGGGTAAAGATTAAATTATCTTTGTAAACAGCCTAAATCATCTCAGGGTGTCATTCACTTGATTTTTGCAGACAGCCTGAAAGAGCAAAGCCAAGAGAAATAAATATGGCTCCTGTCAACAATACAGTTTTTGTGAATGTTGCCTCTTTATTGCTGATGATTTTAGCAGTAACAATCTACTAGTGAGCTCACAATGGAGTCCAAAGTTAACTCCCTCTAACACCTTTCTGGGTGAAAAGATCCAACAGAAAACTAAACAGCTGCCAATGTCTTTAGCTTCCCTTTCCCTAACATTTTTTATTGTGCAGTCAGAAGTTTCAAGACATGATGGAAGCACACTGAAAAGCAAAACTGAATTCCCCAGCAGATATGCTGATTATGTTTCTGCTTAAGATAATAACATGAACGCACAAAACTGCTGTAGAAATCTCTCAGTGTTGAACAGCCCAGGGATTCTGCTATACAGCACATCCAGGGCCCTCAGCAGAGAGGAATTAACCAAAGCAGAGAATAATGCTGTGACCTGCATGGTTCGTAAACCCCTAATCATAAAGGATGCACAGCAAGACACCGTGAATCAATGAGGCAGCACAGGAAAACATTTGCAGTTGAATTTTATAGATGCACTTTGTCTCTTTTTCCCTAAACCAACAAGACAATTCTACTGTACCCAGAATTTCAAATTAGGCTTTACCAGCAACAATATTTTACTAGTAATCAGTGCTAGTGGATTTGGTTTGGTTTGTTGTTTTGTTTTTTTTTTAATTTCTGCTGAGGACATCTTTCCTGCTAATAATCTTCAGATTTTTAAATCATTAATTTTTTTAAATGACTCGTATTGTGTGGGGAGGAAGCAGGCTAAAGTGTATCTTTACGGATCAAACCAGCACAAATTTAAAGTCCTAAAGGTGCAATCCTTACTCGTGCTGTTGGATGTTCATTAAAAGCAACAGCCCGATCAAAATTTATCAGGTTCCCTGGGTGAATTCACCAAATACAGAAGAGCAGCTCAGGGACACAGAGGATACATTTCACTGTAAAGAGATTACAAAAAAACTATCAGTATACTTAGTAATAACCCTGGTATGGGAAAAACTTTCCCTGCAGTCATGTCAACTTAAGTCTCCCTTGGAAACACTCAAGGGTAAGAAACACAAGTAATAGCATCAGCAGGTTACTGCAATCTCCCAACTCCATACTGCATTTGCTACAACCTTACGCAGGATATAATAATGGAATGCAAGACATTTTGGAGCACAAGCAATAAGAAATGGAGGACACTGGAAAATAATCTGGTATTGCTGTCCTGATACCTGCAAGATCCCACAAGTGGATCTCAGCTCAAGGGCTTGCTGTCCTGTGAGCCTCTTCCAGAATTGTAAGTTAACATGAATCCAAACTATGGAGCTAAACAGAGATTAGTCTCTTTGCTCTCTAATGTCAAACTGAGACTAGAATAGTTGTTTTCAGCTTACAAAAAANNAAAAAAAAAGCAATAAATGTAACATTTTTCTTATTCTTTTATAGGGAAGATTTCTACAGGGGAGAGAAACAGAATTGTTACCATTTGGGGGAAAAATAGCATTTCTGAGGCTTGTAACTTCTGTAATCTTACAAAATCATTTCTCAAAGCTCTCTGCATTTCAGCCCAATTTACATTTATCTTGCCATTTCTTAATAGATCATCAGGAATAGGCTTTATTGTGTTACAGAATATCTCTTTGAAAATAGATAATCTGGAAGTGACAAATCAAGGGGAAAAACAAAAAAAAGGAGAAAGCTTTTGCAGAAAGAAAAAAATTCCTAAGACAAAAGGGTCAACCTGATAAGGACACATCTCTGAGATTATAAAGTGATACCTTTTTATCTGGTTACATAAAATAGCAGTGCAATAAGTTACAACAGTTGTAAGAACAGCAGCTGTATCTAAGTTAAAAATAGAGTATGATAAATTGCAATTCGCCAGCCACAGCAGACAGAACTGCATTTAAACTTTTAATTTTCACTACGTGCTGTTATTGCTTTTGTGAAATTATAAGCAATTCTTAAAGAAAAATTAGTAGGCTTTCAGCAAGTATGCCCCAAGCAGTGGCTTCCTTCTGAGGACCTATGTGGCAGTACATTTCTAGTTTTTAGTCTTGATTTTATGTTTTAATAGCACTAATCGAGTGGATATCTTTCAATTTCTAGTTTAAATGAAGGTCATTAATTTAAAAAAAAGTCTCATATAATAAGAAAAGCTGATCAGTGCTGACCCTTAATATTCTCCTGCAGTAGTTGAATTTACTATTCTGCCTTAGTCAATGAAGGCAGAAGCACTATTTTCTTTGCCTTCCATGGTTATATTCATTGTTATGAATGTACACAGTCCATAATTGTTGTAAAATGCAATTTACATACTTATTTACCTATAGCTGTACACTGGTTCCACAGCAACATGACTTGGAAAATCTTTGTATTAGGAGAACAATCAAGACCCTTCATTTGTATTAGCACTTTTCTGCAGGGCTTTGAGAAACAAATAACCTTCCCCGAACTACCTTTCTCTTACACAGGAGTATTTTGCTTCAGCTTTCGAAGTCTGTCTTTTTGTTTGCCACCCTTACTAAGGGTACATTAGCTCTTTAGCAACCAAGCTGCCTAATGAATTCCTTTATTCCAATAACAAACAAGAATGCAGCAAGCTCTCCTTAATCTGTATGGCTGCTGCAAAGAAAACATATAAATCTTTCTCTAATGGATCTTAATTTGTACTTTTAAATTTTATTAGACTTTACATGCCATGATGTGAAAACTGCACTTCCTGAAAATATAATGACTTGCTTTCTAATTCTGCAGATGAATGAACTAACAACAATGCCAAACCAAACTGATGGAGGCAAATGGGGAGAAAAAAGAAAAAAAGTGCCAACAAAAACCACCACACACAAAAGTTGCATGCATGCATACTTATTATCCACACATTTTCAGACTTAAATTTATCTTTCATAAGTCTCAACTAGTGATTCAACCATTTTCACAGAGATTGACAAATGCACGGTAAGCTTTGCTCTCTCAGAACAGAGCAGCTGAGAAGGACAGGGTGGATTTTGATACACAGCCCAAGGAGCTACAGTAAGAGAATAAGAAACCTCTTTTAAACCAGTCTGTGCTGTTCAATACAGGGCAGGTTATGAAGCATTTTTGGAGGGAAGGGGAGCCATGAAATATCTTCACAAGTATCCTGGTTTACCGAGAAGGAAAACAAAAAAAGGAGGCAAGAGGTATCTGCATCCAACCACAAGACAGACATATCTTCATCTAAAAAGGAGACTGAGGGAATGAAGGGGGTGGGGTTTTGGTTTTATGAAGAAAAGCTAATGCAGTATCTTATCAAGCAATCCTCCTCAGTATTTCTGGAAAAGTTGTGCAGTATTACTGATATGTTTCTAATAATGTACTTCCAGTTTTACTAGCTGGTCAGATTACATTAAAGTACACACAGATGGACAGTATTCTTTTAACTCTATCTAAACACAGCTGTAAAGACTTTTTTGCAGCCAAGGCCCTTTGATATCTATGGTGAATTCAATTCACGCAGACCCTTTTAGAGTATCATGCAAAAAAGAATGGTTTCCAGTCTTTTTAACCCATGACACCTGTGCTTCAAACAATCCACTACCTCTTAAGAATTAATCACTATACAAAAAGCCAGTTATGGTATATATCTTTAAGNTTCGCAAGAATATGAGATTTAGGGTCATTTTTATCCGTTTCTTTGAGGCTATTTTTCTCACTGTGAGGAGAATTAAACTGTTTAAATATTAGACTCACAGGCACAAGTAAGAAAGAAATCAAATGCTATTATTTTAGGAAACAGGAGGAGTAGACATCTTTATCACGAAAAGTGAGCATTGTTGAAAATGAGTAAGTCAATGTAAAAATCTTACTACAGAGAGAGAATACAAAAATGATCTCTGGAAAATCATGCTTAGACGTGGTTAAAGTGAGTCACAGTGAATAAGCTGGTCATTTAGTTCAGTTTGTATCTTGAAATAAACTACAAAACACTTTGTTGCTGTAAATACTTTCAGAGCAGAGAAACCACCAAAATCACCACCTCCTCAAAAGAACTGCCTCCCTCTTGTCTTTGCTTCACATCTTCTCTCCCCGCCTGTTGCACATATTCCCACTCAGCTGATCTTCCTGTTTCCCATAGAAAAGCTCCCCGGTAGCATTCTTCAGCTCCAGCTTGCGTCTTGCAGCAGAACATGAAGGCAAACGGCTGCTCAGGCCATAGAGAAAGAGGGTGGGAGGTCTACTCTGCCACCACAGAGTCTCTCAGATGCTTTTTCAGTTCAACTGAGCATTTGGCTTACATTTCTCATGAAAGGCCCAAGCTGCTGCTTCGTGCTAAAAGAGTGGGGGAGGGCTACTTCCTATAGAAATGTAAAACAAGTAGCTGATCCAGCTGCATCCATGCTGAGGATGATAGGAAGCCCTGGCCACCAACGTCGCATGCTTCAAATTTATCTCTCTCTGTCTCTCTGAAGCAGTGT
>VZTV01008065.1:0-18128 GCA_013400875.1 Anhinga rufa
CTCTCCCCCCCACCTTTCTCCAGCTGGTCCCTCATCCTGCTTCTCTCTTGTATTTCAGTTTCTCCTGTACTCATTTCTGTTGTGTGGAATTTGAGGTTTCTCAATACACATTCCCTGCCCCCAGCCCCCACACTCCCCACGGACCCAGCTTCCTCTCGCACATTCCACACTGGAGCGTACCACTCCAGAGGCAAAGTGGGCTCAGGGAAGAGTCCATCCAAAGCTTCTCTGTCCCAGGCTTGCTCTGTCATCCTCCTCACCGTGCGAGAGCACTTTCACTAGTGAAAATGCAAAGATAACAGTTCTCATGGCACTGTGAAATAGAAATTCCTGAAATATTTCCAACATCAGCCAGCAGAAAAGCAGGGTGATAGAAAACAAATGGTGACAGGAAGGCAATGGGGAAATAGGGAAGGGAAATTTAGGGCTGTATACACTATGGCAAAAAAATGAGAGAGAAAGAGACAATAAAGACAGGAGACAGGGGAAAAAAAAACCAGAAAGATGAAAAGTTGAGAAAATGTGAGGGCAAATCAAAGGATGAACCAATGAACCATGCAGGCTGTAAAATGAAAGAGAATGAAATTAAGTGCATGGAACAAATATTCGGATAGTGATCAAGGATAGAGAGCAGATGCTGAATATGAGTGAGAGCCAGAAACACAACAGGGATTAAAAAAAATCTGTCAGAAGATTTGGGTAAATTCTCATTCAGTTTGTATTTGGTTTGATTTGAGTAACCCATCCCTCATTTTCATTTCAGCTTGTCCACTAGGAATCGAGTGTATCCCACAGCAGATTATTTTATCGGGGGCTGTTGCTGGTGTTTTGCTTTTTAGTGCTTTTTTAATCAGTACTAATTGGGCCTGTCATCTGGGTAGGTCCAGGATATAAGTGTTGTGACCTTTGTGGGAGAGGGTTTCTTCTGTCGCTTAATGTGTTTATGTTTGAAATCTATGCTCAAACACACAGTCATCCAAACCTGCCCGCATCTCAGAGTACACTCTGTTCGTGGGAAGTGTCGTGTTGCTGAGTACCGTACTGTCACTCCCTATAACCACCCTGCGAGGGGGGAAACCCACAGGAAAAAGAATCAGTGTGCTGATGTGTAACTTTTGCATTAGGAAAGGTCATTATATAGCAGTTCAGAGCAGCACAATGAGCAGCAAAAAGAAACAGGCAGAAAGGAACCGAGCCAAATACAGAGGTTTCTCCCTCATAAAGTACTAAAGACAGATACCATATAAAACTTCATTTATGAGCTGCTCCCAGTTACAAACCATCTCCAGATTGGCAGCAGCACCTTTACCATACTGCTTTTAATAGAAGCTGTCTTCCTTTGGTACTGTACTTTTCCATACGAGCTTGAGGGGAAAGTAATTTAGTTTAATAGCAGCCACCCTCATTTTGAAGGAGGCCTTGATTTAAAGCCGGAAGTAATTAAATGTAATGAAGCTTCTGCACTAGGATCACAGCCATACTTACACGTCCTTGTTGCTAATGTGTCACTAGTCTGTTTTTTCCAGTCACTGTGGCCTGTGCTTTTAATTCCTGCTGGCCAAACTGTGGTACAGTATCTGTGAAGGTTAACAGCTTTACAGTAATGGTCTGAAAAAAGAGGGAAGGCTCATCTCAGGACTGGGGTGTTTATGAGATTTCTGTTTATGATCTAAACATGGCTTTTTGTGCTCTATTTCTTTTATTGGTTTATGTAGCAGTGGACTGTCAGTTTCCAACTCTAAACAAAAGCCTTTAAGGTGATAATTCACAAATGTCCCTTTCAACAGCAAAATTATAAAGCTTGCCTTTTAAAGGAAATTGCATGCTGCTGGCTATTCCTTCTCCTTCCCCTCCTCAATAATTGAATCAGATTTCTCTGGGTGTTCTCTGGGTGTCCCTTGCTCAACTTGGTATCTACATGGCTCCTTCTTCTGTTTGGCTTGTTAGCGCTTTGGGGCAGGGAGTTTGGAAACTTCCTGAAGTCACTGGGAATTGTGCCATTGGCTTGAATAGGGACAGGCTTTTTAACCTTGTGTTAACTCACTGGTAACAGTAACCAAACAAACCTCTCAGTGTCCCTTTCAGCTTACCAAGATCCAAATATCAGATGTAATGTGTGACAGAATCCCAAAAAGAGGGTCATCAAAACAATCGAATCATACAGGAATGCTGTGGGATCCACCCGCCAGCGTAAATAGCTCTGTGACCTCAGTTTCATTATTCTTCCTTTCTGATGTCAATAACTTCCCACCATAAAAGTGTACCATGAAATGGAAGACATTTGAGAAGTCTGCCTACCAGCATGGCCCTCATATTCAGAGGTTAAGTAAAAATGTATCTTTCAGTAATATGCATGTATACATGTGTGTGCATTTATATGCAGTGAGGCTGCATACTGACTTTTATAAACTGTTATTCTTAATTTTTTTAGAATGTTCTATTAAAAGCAAGATCATACAAAAGGCCTTTACTCTAGAGACTCAGGAGAGCAACCTCAGCTATGTCCCCTTTCCTTCACCCAAAGGATCTTCACTAGCCAGTCCTAGGAAGAGATTTTTTTTTTCCATGTTGTAATCATTAATAAGGCAGAGATGTAACAGTGCCACAGACTGTAATCTCTTTGGTCCTTTAAATTGACTATGTTGATTAATTTTCCCTTACCAGGCTGTCCTCTAAACAACACTAAGAGTTTTTTCATGCAATTACTAGAAAAGTATGGTCCCAGTATTTTTAACAAGCAGCTTTACCAAAATTACTCCATTAGCTTGAGGAACTGGCTTAAAAATGTGTTACACTGCTGGGGTCCACAATATTTTATTAGTGGCCAGTATCCTAGTTTGGTGTCCAGTGCCAAACTGGGTTTTTCCTTCTAAAGTTGGAGGTGAAGTATGCAAGTAGATCAGAGATAATTGCAACACCTTTCTTCTGGCAAGGCAGCACTTCCAGTTCCTGTTGATTTCCAGATGGGCCAGGTGATGGGTGGTGTGGTGACTCTTTGTGGAGCTGAACTCAGTGGAAGCTGGAAGCTGCTACTTTCCATGGATACCTCTCTTCAGCTTTTGTAACCTTCAGCTCTCAGCCACACACTAGCCTTCCTACACGGTATTCAGAATTGATCTATGTGCTGACTTTTTTTGGCCATGAGTGCCATGGATTACTGATTCCTGTTTTTCTTCAAGTAATTATTTTTGCATGCTAATGTGTGGGACAGTGTGCATATTCTAGTGTCCTGTTTGAATACAGTGAATTTTCAGAGTGGTGTTAGTATGGGTTGACACTCATGTAGACTGCCTGTTATGCTGCACGTTATTTTAGCAGTCTCCTTGCTACCATCCTGCATTCCTTCACCTTATTCCTTTACCAAAACAGGCCAGTCTCTTTACTTGCCATTTTACAGCAAAGCTGATCAAGTGGTACTTATTTGTTTAGATGCTGATGAATAGCCAAGATCATGCCCTTCACAGTAGCATGGTACCAGGATCAGTTTCAGGCCAAAACCCCCTGTAATTATTGCAGTGTGGGCCACATTTAAATGAGCTTTTCTCATTTACTCAGTGCCTGCTTGAGATTACAGCTCTCATAATGTAAGACTGAAAAGATGGCATAACTCTGCAAGGCATACATGTACTTCCTAGATGCATATTCTATAGTATTGCTCATATTTAGATTTTTTGCCCTTTTTTTTTTTCCTGGCACAGGCCTACACTTTAAATAGACTGTAGGCTTTGTTTAGAAAATACATGAAAATAGATAAAGTTAATAAGGCATCCATGAAGCAAGACCATTATTCCTTTCTAGGTTTGGCATGATCCTTGCAAAAGCTCATTTATTTCCCAGCAGACTTGTGTATCTTTTGCATACATGCAGAACTATTACATTTCAAGGAAAGTGCTGTATTATGGCCTTGTTACTTGACAGATCTTCTTATTGTTTCTTCCACCATATGTAGAGATGCCTTTCCAATTCAGTAGATCTTGAAAGATCATTCGAAGGAATAACATCAAAGCATACCTTGCATAGCAGTGGAGACCCTTGTCTTTGAGACATACTTTGCATCTCTTAAGAAGTGACAGCTATGCTCTCCACAAGAACACACGTAATTGCTTATCTGACCTCCTGTAAACAACATGTCCCCCCTAACAGGCACACTTTCCTGTCCTCACTAAATATAGGAAGGCCCTGCCTTCCAGGCCATGGTGATGGCCCCTGGACAGCACCTGACTGCCAGAGCCCCATTCCCAGCAAGGCACAGCAGACACCTACATGTTCACAACACAGATGGCAGTGTACGTGGCCTGGAAGCACCCTCCATATTTCTGATTTCACAGTAGACCAGTTCTGTGACTTTGTGAACAGTGTGAATGGGAATTATACAGCAACCAGATATGTTTATCTAGTCTTGCACCTGGGTCAGGGCAACCCCCGGTATCATTACAGGCTGGGGGATGAAGGGATGGAGAGCAGCCCTGCAGAGAAGGACTTGGGGGTACTGGTGAGCAAAAAGCTGGACATGAGCCAACAATGTGCACTCACAGCCCAGAAAGCCAATTGTATCCTGGGCTGCATCCCCAGCAGCATGGCCATCAGGGTGAGGGAGGGGATTCTGCCCCTCTACTCTGCTCTGGTGAGACCCCCCTGGAGTGCTGCGTCCAGCTCTGGAGTCCCAACACAGGAAGGACATGGACCTGCTGGAGCGGGTCCAGAGGACGGCCACAAAGATGATCCGGGGGCTGGAGCACCTCTCCTATGGAGACAGGCTGAGAGAGGTGGGGTTGTTCAGCCTGGAGAAGAGAAGGCTGTAGGGAGACCTTATTGTGGCCTTCCAGTACTTAAAGGGGGACTGTAGGAAAGATGGGGATGATCTCTTTAGCAAGGCCTGTTGTGACAGGACAAGGGGTAACGGTTTTAAACTAAAGGAGGGTAGATTTAGACTGGATATAAGGAAGAAATGTTTTACTATGAGGGTGGTGAGACACTGGCACAGGTTGCCCAGAGAGGTGGTCGATGCCCCATCCCTAGAAACATTCAAGGCCAGGTTGGACGGGGCTCTGAGCAACCTGGTCTAGTTGAAGATGTCCCTGCTCACTGCAGGGGGCTTGGACTAGATGACCTGTAAAGGTCCCTTCCAATCTAAACCATTCTATGATTCTATAGCTTTTCAGTCCTCTTCCTCCTCTCCACAAAGAGAGCCAGATGCATCTCGGGTATTGCAGGGGCAGTCTGCTCCGTGTGCTGCCCCGCAGCCTCCTCTGCCCCCTCCAACACAGCAGAGGCTATTGGAAGCTGCGGGGTTTAGGAACCTGCCTGAGCTATCAGGGGAAAACTCTGGTCTCTGGCACAATGTGGCAGCCCTCAAGATGGGCAGTAGCCCAGCCCAAAGCTGACGTGAAGATTGCACAGCCAGAGGCGTATGCATTTACAGTTTTTAAGTTTGTGGGTAGCGTTGAGCTTCCAACATAGTGTGCAAACTTTCACTGGTTTTATTAATTACTTGTTCTCAAGTTTGCATATATTATTATATTATGTTAAATTTTCTGTAAGAAGAAAGTATGTTTTTTAACCCCCTGTGGATTTTTACATTTTTAAACCCCTATGGATTACATACAGTGTAATGAAACAGCATTTATCAAGGTATAGCTCCTATAACATATTCCTAAAATCTCTAATGAAATCCATACATTTTCATGAAGTATACATATAAAATGGGTAAACACATATCCAGTCATATCTTGTCTCACCTGAATAATTTTAACTGAAAAATGGTGTTTATTGAAAAGCGGTACAAATTTACATGAAACTGGTTTATGCCTTTCATGAAATTTTTAAGTTGCAATATGCACTAAATTTCACAGCAATATTTGTGATATTACATACTATTTGTAATAGTCATGACATTATTAGCTACAATCTATTAAATGAAGCATTACAAATTGCAATCACAAATTACATTTATCTGATAAAATTAAGTTTACCATATATAAAAACAGTTCCTAAAAATGAATGTATTGTCATATTTCACAGTTACCATGAACATCTAGCTTTACTCCTCCGAACTGGAAGGCAGAAATGCAATCCAAACCAAGTAAGGGAAAATAAAACCCAACCAGCTCCTGTTCTTAAAGTAGCAACACAAAGCACCTAAAAATACTCCTCCATATGAA
Organism: Anhinga rufa; assembly: GCA_013400875.1. Classification (NCBI taxonomy): domain Eukaryota; kingdom Metazoa; phylum Chordata; class Aves; order Suliformes; family Anhingidae; genus Anhinga; species Anhinga rufa. The sequence continues at coordinate 6,162 of VZTV01008065.1, forward strand.
CATATTTTCTCAGTTTGGGAAAAAATCATCTCCCTCTCCTCATAGTGCATGTAGAGGTCTCTGCACTTCTCACTTACTGTACAGCTTTCCACCGGCTGCTATAAACTTAGGGAAGTAGTTTTGGCTGCTTTATCACAAGAAAGCACCATATTTTGTTGAAGTCTTTCCTGCACGGGCACCATTCAGCTGCTTGGCCGAGAGCTGCTGTGCAGCAGGTGCCTTGGGCCAGGCCACCAGGAGAAGCGACACGATTTGGGCAGGGCCATGCCAGGGATTTCCGCCGCCATGGCTGGTGAGCACCCGGCAGTGCCCCGGCATGGGCGGCCCCAAAGTTTCCAGAAGGCTTCCCCCCCAGCTCCTTTGCAGTGAGGGGCCACCCCACTCCCCTCTCCTCCACAGGCTGCTCCTTGTGCACGGCTGTGGGGAAGGGGTTGGCCTGGCTCCAGGTGGGCTCTGAGGATCACTGTGGCAGCAAGGGCCATACCATACCAGCCAGCCTGCGGGCAGCGCTGCCCTGGCTCGCTGGTATCGTGTCTGGGGATGGCTCCTGGCTAGGGTAGCCTTACAAGGCTGCTCTTCATCCACTGGCTGTGTCCAGAGCTGGCCCAGGTAAATCTGCCTTTCACCCATCCTGCGTCCTTCCTGTGCTGGAAGCATCATCCCCACCCGGTGCCATTGTCTGGGTACAGGTAGCTCACGCTTGGTGTTTAATGCAGTGCTCTGGAAGCAGGAGATGTGGGTGGATGAAGAACATAGCGAGGGTTAAGCCCATCCTTTGCAGTCTGGCCCAACTGAAATGCCACTTTGCTGCTCTCCAGAGGCCCGTTAGTGGGCCTGGAGCATATGTGGCTTTGGGGGTAGCTCCACCATGGCAGAGGAGGGCTTCTGTGAGGCTAGGCACAGGTAACTGAGCTTCGCACTCTGCTCACTGGCAGCATGTGGTGTGAGTCCCCGAAACGAGGGAGGGGTGCATGGGTTGGGCATGGGAACCTTTACGGAGAGGGGGCTTAAACTGGAATCTGCCTTCAGGTCAGTTTGTCTTTTTCAAAAATAAGCATGTGGGCTACAACCGAAGTGGTTTTTTAGCAGAGGAGAACAGCATGTGTTTGACACCACATCAGCATTGGTAAGAGTACTAGAAAAGGGTTATGTATATAGAGTAATTGGAAAGCAGGGCACAGGAGTGTTGTGTTTTCCTCGACTAGGGATTTTTTTTTTTCCTAATGCAAACTCTGAAGAAGCTTTCTGCGATAGGCCCACAGGGGGCTCCTCACGGCGATTCCTGGAACAGTGTACCAGGGCACAGGGGGGCTTGGAGTCAGCGGGGCAGGCAGGGTGAGCAGGTGCTTGACACCTGATCAGTCACAGGGGCTGTATGAGGCAGACGGTGACAGAAGTGGTGATCAGTTCCAGCATATTTAAAAAAACCCTGTAGATCATGTATTCTCTGACTGCATGCATTTTCTGAAAGCAAGATAAATCATCTCATACCTGGGCCTGTTTTAGCTTTTTAAAAGAATGTACTGAGTGGTTCAATGTCTTAATAGCAACTACACGCAATCCAACAACTGATATTTTCATGATGATACAAGACTGTCAGACCTGTTAAAAAAATCCAATAGTCTAATCCCCTTAATAAGTTATATTAAAATTATGTTAAGTACATGATGCAAACAATGTAGTTGTTTTCCCTGTTTATAGCAATCTTACAGCTGTTGCTTTGCTGGGATTCATTTTTCTCCAAGGGGTTTCAACACTATCCTCCCCAGTGCATTGTGAGAGCCTGTAATGTCATGTAATCGGGGCCATATTATTTTTGTCGAAATCTCTGGGAGTGATGTAAGAGGAAAAAGGAAACTAGCTAACTCCCAACCATTTGACCAAAGGTTAAATTAGTCTTGGCCTTCTCCCAGCTGGACCTGAAGCTTTTCAGTCAAACATTTGTTCTGCCCTGCTCAAAAAAAATTGATGCCTTTTCTTGTCTCATCTCCCTCCTTGTTTTGTTTGTTTGTTTGTTTGTTTTTCTTTACCAATGTCACATGTTTTCTTTAGTGTTATGCCAGTATTTGTTGTGGAACACATCACTGGGACAACAGATGTTACCTACTGGAAGTTCTGACCTTTGGTCATAATTCCTGTAGATGCTATGGAATGCCATGGGCACTAAGACTAAACTTTAAGTAGGTCATATTACACTATGCAAGAAAACTTGTTGTTTTTATTGTGTATAGTAGCCGCACAATTTCAGTCCAATCCAGTCCAAATTGCCCCAAGCATGGCCCTTTATAACACTGTAGAGGCTGTTTATCTGCTTGAAAGATGCTAGAAAATCTCACAGCAGCAATGTTTTTTAGGTGGTATAAGTCTCCCTGCAGACTATTCCAGACCATGTACAGTCTTGAGAACTTCCCATTAGTACAGAATAACTAGCATCTGTTGTCTGTGTATTCTCCTGTCTATTTCTGTGTGCAGTGGTGTATTCTGGTTTGGAATTTTTTTTTACATTTGTGTGTACACATTTAAGGCAAAAGAGGATAAGGTTTTTGAGGTTCATTAGGCTGTTAGGTAAGAATCTTGATTTAATTGTAAAAGGCTGGTATTAAAGTGTTTTGTTCTATGTTATGAGCAATTAATGTCTGAAAAGATCAGAAACAACACTGGACTGGCCTGTAAGAAGTCTGGTTCCTTATCACCATTCTGTGGTGTGCAGAATGGGTTGGGCTGCCACAAGAAGAGATTTCTAACCAGAGTCAGCTGGAGTGAGACAGTCATGACAAGAAAAAATTATCTGGTGCACTGAACTATGAAACAGATCCAGAATGGGAATGAAGCAGGGGAATGAACAGGAAAAGAGGTGTACTTGGATATTAAGCCCTGATGACAGTTCAGAGATGTTCAACATTTTGCAAAAGTTCAAACTATTTCTTAATGCATCTGATTTGTATGTCTTCTTTTAAATGCTTTTCTGCTCGTGTCTAGTTATATATCTGAAATACAGATTGACTTTTATTTGTATAATGTATTATTAAAATCCTCGGTATCTTGAAAAACTGATATAAGTCCAAATCCCATTAGGGGCCAAATCAGAGACACATATTTTGGCTGCTTAAAGAAGAGAATCATAATAAAAAATGCTAATTATATGCATCAGAATAACAAATGTAGATATTAGGTGGTCAAACAATGATGGTCATATAAAGAAACCTAATTAATAACTAAAGAATTGTTATAGTACTAATCCTGTCAAATCCTTTGTTACACTATTTTATTCTAGTGTTCTCTATTTCCATAATGCTTTAAAAAGCAAAAAGAATAGAGGTTATAATCTATCTAGATGGTGTTGTTTTTCTTCTAGTTAAACCAATTTCTGAATGATAGATTTGGATGGGAATCACCAGGAACTCTTATAGAAACATTAAGAACACAAGTGAGGCTTGTGCACTTGGAAATTATACACGACTTATACATTGATATGGTACCATCTAATTTAAGTTTCCAAATAAAGTCACAGGAATTTAGTACTGGCCATGTACCTTTTCAGATTATTCAGGAGAATCTTTCAATCGTTGCAAGTGAAGCTGCAATTAATTAGTGTTATGTATTGCTGTTTGCTAGTTCGTGTACTCTGTATATGAGCAAAGATAGTTCAGAGGTTAATTTTCTTTTCCCTTAGCTCTGCTGGGTGGACTCTGGCCACCCCATGGGAAGTAAAGATTCAAAAGTGACCTTGCAAGTTGTTCTCCTTGGGCAGAAACAAGTTGAGAGTCTGGCTGGGGGATGCTCTCCACCCTTGGGAAGAACACAGCTTGCATTGCATCACTTGTTTGCACTGGCTCAAGCATATTATTGTAGTTGTGAAAGCAGCTGAATTGCCTGCAGTACCTGGTACCTTCTAGGAGGATATTGCACTGTAAAAAGAAAATACTAAGAGCTAAGACAAAGCAACTAGTGTGACTATATGCAGTTTGTTCAGTATTAGACAGCACTGAGACTAGTAATAAAAGAGCAGAGAAAAATAATGTACAGCTGGCATAAATCACATTGTATAAGTGCTTAGGTGAATAAGGAAACAAAAGAATAAGTGGCAAGAGTTTAGGAAAAAAATATATCATCATTAATTATCTGATCAGTTTACAAAATCATTGGCATTTAGGATAGTGATTATCAAGAACCCAAAATGAACTTCTACTGTTTCAGCTTAAGTGTTTTCTCTGTAGATATGTTTTTCTAAAAATTATAGTTTTCTTTTCCTGAAAGCATGCTGCATTTTTTTTTTTTTTACATTCTTAAGTCATTGTTTGCCTGTGGTACAGTGAAGTTATATATTGGCACCTTTTTGTTTTGAATCCTCAGACCTTAACAACAGAGTTATTAAGAGGTTCTAATCAGGGTTCCCTGAGGGTAACCCAGCACGCTGCGTACATAGTTATGTAACTTTGCCATCAAATCATCAATAGTTTTGAGTCTAAAAAATGAAGCATTGAATATAATTTGAATTAATCTAGGTAAGGATGTAATTTTCAAATAAGATTCCTAAATTAGGAACCTGGGCAAGATTAACCTCACCCTAAATTGGTACGCCTATGCTGGAGGTTCTGACACCTGCTCTGTGGGTCTAATCTCCCATTGTTGTCTTAAGAGATCTAGTCAACAGGGTCAACAGAGTCTAGGCAACAGTTCATCTCAACCTAGAGCTCTAACCTGCATGCCACTGCTTGTGCTGGCTGGACCTCTTGTAGAAATCTCAAAGATTTTTACTCAGGCAACTACAAATTGGTATTAAGCACAGCCAGCCACAAACTGATGCCTAATTGCTTCCTTGAGTTAAAGCCTTGCAGATACCTAAATACCTATATGTCCTAGGTTTTCAGAGGTGATGAACACTGTCAGTTCCCAGTGAACGCAGCAGGGATGAACAGTGCTTAGGTCCTCTGCAAGCTCACCTCCTGTTTGTGGGAAGCAAATGCAGGAATGGGGGGAGAATGTGAATGCAAGGGATTGAACACTATGCATCCAAATAAAAAAACTGCTTCCTGAATGTACTTGTGTCTGTGTGTGTCTGTGTGCGTGTAAAAATAAATAAATGAATAAATAACTTACAGGCATATCTAAGTATGGAGCTTGCCACTTGGCTGTGGAGAAACAGGAAACAACACACCAAAACCGCAGTAAACTGATACAAGTGCTGAAAAGCTCATTTGTCTACGGTCAAGCCCTGGTGAAAGTTGATGGTATTATTTATTAGCTGAGAGATCCTGCACTGAGTCTAAATATGTAGAAATGAATGGCTGGTGTGGCTATTTGTAACAAGAAAAATCAGACCCCCTACCTAAGGTCTTAAAAGATCATTAGGTCCAAAGAATTTCAAGGGCTTTCCCCAGCTTAGTTTATCAGAAGTCAAATGTATTTAAATTCTGCTCCTACAGATCTTTAGACAAACAGAATTCCTCTGTAAGAGTCTCATCAGTTCTCTGTGTATGTGTTTGCATGTATTAATTTTTATTTTACAATAGTATAATTACAGTGTTTATATGCAAGAAACATGGCTCAGGAAAAAGCCAGTACCAAGTAGGGCACTGTGCTGGGAGCCAGGAGATCTGTGCGTGGTCCTAGCCTTTGCAGCTGATTTTCCTCAGTAATCTTGGGATGAGTTGCTGCATTTCTTTCTCTCAATGAGATCCTTGTCTGGAAAATGGTAATAATAATTTTTTTTCCTGGTGTTTCATTTTACTTTTAAAATCTTTGAAGCCTAGAACAAGTCTATGATGTTTGTAGAGGACAGTGGGACCATGGTTTTGATCAACTGCATACAAATAATCAGGTGATCAATTAACACCTTTTTCTTTTTTTGTGCCATGTAGGAGGATTGAAAAAGATGATGCAAAAGAAAGCAAATATTGTTGTCCCTGCAGGCCATTGCAGCTGAAATAACTTGATTTTATTCAAACAGTTTCAAAATGGATGCCTACCCTGTAACTGTAACTCCTTCAGTTCTTGTACCTTCGGTTTGTAGACCATCCAAAGCCTATCTGTGTTGTAAATATATTCCATAGGAAGTGCCCATATCTGCAGTCTTATGAAGAGAGGACAATTTTTTTTCCAGGTCTGAACTTGAACATCCCTGCTGTAAATAAGCAGCTGAAGCAAATTCATGGGTTTGGATTCTATATGGATTCTGGAAATTCTGAATATCGTGTGAAGTTTCTGTAGCTTGATTTCTTATACGCAGAGGAGCTTTTCCATTTATATTTCTAAAATAATGCCACTTAAAGGACAATTGCAGAAGGTTGTATACGAGGACCTGTGCAGGAGATGTGATCAAGTGTATGTCTGGGAGTGAAGCATGAGGCTCTGTGGGGAGTGCTAAGGACTGTGGGGACAGAGGAAGTGAAAGCCCATTTAAGCCACCCACTCCCACTACCCCTCCCCTTTCATAAATTTCATCCTGGTTTATCAATTTTTCTCTGATCTGCAGCATGTGCAGTTGCTCAGATACTAATTTGTCTGTGATTGCAATGGGATACAGTTTGTGACTCAAGGTAGAGTAAGCAAGGATGTCTTCCACAGCTTTAATAACCTGCAAAGCAGGGAAAGGCTCAACTATGGATAGAAACTTAGCAAGTCTTTGTGATTGTTTATTTTTTATTTTAAAGGTTATATAACATGTTTGAACAATGAGTTCTGAACATATAGTACCTTTGCTGCAGCTTAGTTTCCCAATAAAAATAGATTACAAAATTATTTGCTGGAAAGGTTGATGTCTATAATTGGAAAAAAGGCATGTTGGACTGGTTAAGATAGGCTGGTGCAGATGAGACTAATAATGACCTACTGAACACTGGCTGCCATGACTGAGTTTGGAAAGTCAGTTATGTTTGCTGCCTTGGTTCTGCAATCTAAATCACCCAGGAACATGGTCTGATGAGGAGCTACTGCCTGGCCTGCCCAGTGTTTAATGGCAAAGCCTGAAAATACTAGCAGAGACTACATGCACAGTAAAGTTAAACATTCGGTGCTTTGCCTCAGCCAGAACCTTTTGAATGGCACCATTTACTCCAAGAGGAGTAGGAATTAAGAAGGGAGAAAGAAGTCCATTAGGGAGAATAATGAGGAAGAACAGTTGATTGTCCTGAAACTTTGTATAAAAAGAAGACAAATTGGAAGAAGCCCATCAGTTTGTTTTCCTTTGTCAGGAGAAGATGCCGGTGGCTCAACACACTGCACTGCTCTGTGCAATGTGGTTCTTGCTGCTGAACACAGCTTTCACAGCTAATGCATGAAATCTACCTTTGTTCTTCTGACCTTTGTGTACAAAACAGCTGAGAACAGCATTTGCAGTGACTTTGGTTTGGTGACTATATTACTACCCCAAAGAGACATATAGTAATACAGAGGAAAGAATGGGGTTTTCCTACTTATTTTTTTCAAAATTCTAGAAGCATCATGAAATCTCTTGGCCAGCCCATAAACCTAAAGCTTTTAGAAACTTTCAGCAAAATGCCCCCACTCAGACAGATTCTGCAGTCTGTTGTATGAATTTTGCCTGAAAAAGAATGGGGCCCCAAATGTTTGAAACTGCACGCTAGAAGGCTCACTGGTAATTAGTCTTCCCAGAGAGGACATTGTAAAAACAAATCATTGAGCCATTTGTTGCTGTTCTACCTAAGAACACAGTTAGTTAAAAGAGCCTCTTTGCCAAAACCCTGAGAAAGAGCTCTGGATGTTCTACGTGTTTTTAAAATAGAAATCAACCAGCAACCCTCTCTTTTAGCAGAGCTTTGCACCAGCCCTTCTGTGGTACATGTGCAGTTCACTACAGGGAAGAAAACAGGTTTGGCATTTTCATAGGAAAGAGGTGCAAGGTGATTTGAAACACTGAGAAACAGTATCTACAGTGACTTTGTAATCATATTTTTTATGTCTGTTATAATGGAATATGAAATTAACTTAAAACATTTGTCCGAGAGCCTTGGCTATAAAGTCACTACAGATGCAGGAGATGAGAGTATCTTTCTGAGTCTTTTTGAAAGGGCAGCTGGAGTCTACTGTCATTTTCCCACTAGAGCAGTCTGAAATGGTGGCATCAGAGAGGTTCACAAATGGGAATCTAATGGGAATTGTGGAGAGGGTCAAATGTTCTGCATTCTCTAAGGAAACTCCTGTAAAAGTCTGTTGTTCCAGCGGCATTTCCTGGGCATTTTTCCCATAAATGTCTGGCAAATTGTGTTTGTCCTTGGGAGGCAAACGCTGCAAAGGGAAGACTGCTGGAAAGGCAGGGCTGCAGCAAAGACAGAGCAGGAATTGCTCTGGGTTTTGCTGCAGTTTCAGTTATGGGAGTTGGTGGTTCTGTATATATTGATGTTACCAGAGGCCCGGCCAACTTATCAGTCCCCAGGAGCTGTCTAGCAATGGCTTCCTGTGGGTTAAGGTGTGCAGTATGCACTGTGGAGAAACGTGGGACAGATTCTCAGAAAAGACTCCACTGTTCCAGTTTAGTTTCATGCCAAGGCAGAAGGGGCATAGTGCTCTCAGCAGCCTCACTAGACTTGCCTCCTCCCCTACACCAGATGTGGCAGCCCCTGTGATAAGGCAATCTTGGTGCAACGCAACATCATGGTGTAGGAGCTTTCCTTGTACTGCTCAGGAGCTCCAGGCTACTCAGGAACCACAGATTGGCAGCCCTACACATACCCATTTCTTTGGAGACAATTCTCCTTAATTTCACAGCCAGGTGGTATTTAAAAAAGAATATGCACATGATGCTGGAAGAATAAGGCTGAAGAGTATTTTGTGATTTTTCTGGACTTTTTGGAATGCTTCATTTGAATAAACAGCAATCCGCATAGTCCCCATAGCTGTACAGCCTGGGGATAGGGCATCTCACTAGGCAGCTCTGAGTGATGGCCACACTCTCATGGTGAATGAACGAGCTGGGAGTTCTGACTAGTGGCAGGACCATCAGATGCAAAGGGAATGCTTTAGCTATTGTCCTTAATCTGCAGTTTCTTGGTGGGAGTGAGGAGTACCTTTCCATCCAGCATCCTTCCCAGAAACCTCAGTGTTTGTGAAGTTCAAAATGAAAAACTAGAAGAAGGCCTCTCTTGCCAGGCTCTGACTGTGCTTTGAGATTGGGTGTCAAGTGCCAAAGACTGTGGGAGAGGTTTTGGACCAACAGAAAGCAGGAAGCAGCAGAAACTTCACAAGAGATCCTGCTCTGTGTCCCATGTTTTGGTCCCAGGTGAGTCTGAGAAAACCAGTGCACTACGAGCTGGAGCCCTTTTGCCAGGGGAAGCAGTGCAAACACATTTTCTTTATGTTTGGCAGCAGGAGTGAGCTGAACACAAGTGTCTTGCTAATTAAGCTGCTGTAGGAAATGGGAACTCAGCCAGGCATACAAAGAGCAGGGAAGAACCCCAAAATGAATCGAGTTAATATTAGCACAAGTTACACCAACCTCATCGTGAGGAACCATAAGGGAGAAGGAGAAGGGCTAAGGAAGGTCATGAAAAATGATCAAATTGTGTGTGAGTGTGTATACACAAACACGTGAATACTTTGACAAAAGCTAGTGGCGGATTGTTGAGAGGCCAATGCAGCTAAGTTCCTGCTTTGTTACATAGATAAATTGCCAAAGGAAACATTATCCAAACAGTTCCACTTCAAAGGCGAAACTACAAGCTTTGGGGAACTTGCGGTACTTTCAGTCTGGCCAATAACCAAGTATAAAGTGTAAAATATACATGTTTAGGAAGTAGGACACATGCCGTTCAAGACAGGCCTTTCCCATGCTCTCAGACCAGTGCAGCTTCATTTGATGTGCAAATGCATGATGTGTGATCTGTCCTGGCAATGTGCTGCCTGCCAGCAGCACAAACATTTCACAAGCACCCTTTTGGGTTACTTCAGCCTGCTGCGTGCACAGCCTCCTTGGCAACCTCTGCAGCTGGAGCTTTTCTTATAGTCTATTGCTGTTGTGGTTGCACAATCCAGGTTTATTTAGCAGGTCTTGTCAAGAGACTACAGGCAGATAAAAACACCTCAAAACCAGCCTGGAGTTGCAGGATTTGATGTTAGATACTAGGATTAAATGGCAATACAAGGAATGGTTACGGTAATGCACTGGGGAACATATCAGTAATACAGACTTAATCAATCCTTAAGGCAAATTGTCCTGGCAGATGTCCCAGCCTTACTGGGCATTGCAGGGTTCAGGGCACTACAGCTGATAGGAAGGTCTCTCCATAATGTGTTTATAAATGTCACCTGAAATCAGATGAAATAATGTTCCCTGGAGTGCTTCCTGGCACTGCAGGCATAGCCAAAAATGTATGTGCTGTGCACAGTACAGGACAGTCTCTTCTGCTATGTGATGACACTCATCCTACAAATCCATGAAAAGTAACAGTGCAACTGTTCACCATATAGAAGCAGTGGATTGGGGGTGCAGTCCCTCTTTTCAGTAGTGGCTTGAGTGGATTTAAATTTGTTGATATCAGAAAAAAATAGTTGTGGTCTTTACGGTGTAGCTGGGCTCTGGAGTACCTGTGCTAGAGCGATGAGGTTCACTTTTAGTGAGGGTTCAGGATTTAAACTCAGCTGGCTAAACTGTTTTATAATTAACCATTCTTACGAACCAGGGGCATGTAGATGTGCTTTTTCTCCCCCTCTAACAGTAAAATAAGGGGATTAGGGATATTATGCAACAGCTCTGGTGACTTACCCCAGTTGTACCAAGAGGCAAGTCACCCTTGTGCCTCTACTCACTGTCTTTGGGACAGATTCTCAGTCATACATGAGTGCACCGCCTCTAGGCCTCAATCTTAGATAACCAAGCACTTGGCACTGAGCACCACCCCACTGTAGCAGCTGTGGCTACACAGACAGCTTAACCTGCTCTTCACCACTAAAATGACTGAACTTGCACTGCAGCCAGCTGTAATAATCTGTTGCTTGTGTTAACCTTGAATTCCAGTGTGTCAGTTCCGGTCCTCTGAGAAAAATTAGGCAAGTGCTTATTGAAACCAGCATCCCAGCACTCCACATTGTGCTGTGCGGAAGAGGAAAGTGGGACCCCAAGCCTGAGTAGCAGCATATGCTAGCCACACTTTAGTCTTATGAAATTATACCACTAATCTCACACCAGCCTGATCTATCCTTATAAATGACCCATCTTCATGCTAAAGTCCCTCACTTTGCTTCAGAGGTTCCTGAGCTTTCTGGCAGAGCCACACATAGTTCCCTAATACCTGTGCACACAGAAGTGGACATAGAAGATACAGTGAAGATACAGAAAGAATTAATCAACTATGTGGTTAACGAGGACAAGGAAGAAAGATGCATTTTATGCAGCTGTATTCTTAATGTGCTGAGAGAAGTCTGTTTGAATGGGTTGGGAATGCTGATGGCACCTAATAGCCACAGAGGCTTTTCCTGCTTCCTGATAGATATAGCACTGCGAATATCAGTCATTGTGGTATGAAGTTGTTATGAGAAAAATAACTTCCTGTGTTGATGGACTTAGCATGCAGTAAACGGAGATGTATGGATGCAAACGTAAGGTGGTTGTAAATGTAGGTCTCCAAGTGCTCTAGGTGTGACCATGCAAAGAGCCATAAGTAAACAGTACAGTGTATTGCTTGCCTTTGACTTCCTCTCTAGCTAAATTGGTGCCCTGAATTCGGTGTTATTATGGGTTCTCTTTTTTTCCAGGATAGAACTGAGAAATAAGAGGGCACTGTAACACAGTGCCCCTGCATGTGCAAGGCAGGCTTTTGCATCCTGGCCTCTGTGGGGAGAAAGAGAAAGTGTCCTTTGTAACAGGACACCAATAAATGCGTGAATGCTATTCAAGTAGTATCAATATCCATCACTTTGTCTGAAGGCCACAGAACTGAAATACTTTTTGCCTTTCTTCACATCCTTTTCACAGAAGAAATGCACAATTATTTCCAAACTCTCCCTTTAGTA
>VZTV01008072.1:0-20417 GCA_013400875.1 Anhinga rufa
TGCTGTGGGAGACAGTGTCAAATCTTGCAGCACTCTCTCCTCATGCACTGCAGATTTCTGAGCATGACTAGATTTGCCTTGATATTGTCACAGTGAAAAGCTGGAGGAAACCACTTGCTTCTCAATGTGGGGAAGGATAGGATATGATGTATCCTATCATGGAATTTCATACAAGTCTAGCTACTGGGATGTGCTTTCAAAATTTTGGACTTTAAGCTTCCGAACATAAGCTTTCCATTCAAATACTGTATGAGAGTAGTTGAATCAGCTACATACAAAAAATGCCATGAAAAATATTCTGTTGAACTTTCCTGGGGGCAGAATAATGGACTAGATGACTCTCAGTGTCCCTTTTGACCATATTTTCTGTGATATTATACCATATATGATATATGGCCATATATCATTACCCAAGTACATAGCTGGGTAAAATAATAAGGTAACTGCTGTATTCTTCTTAAAACGTTTATAGAATCAAAGACACATCCAGGCATAAACTCTTACAAGAACTTTTTCAAAAGTTCTTACAGATTTTAAGAAATCCAAACTAACATTTTACTGCCATATTAGGCATATGTAAATTCTTTATAAGATAACTGGTAGCTTCAGGATCTCAGACACCTGAGGCTCTTTTTGCAGTAATTTCTGGGAGTTTTGGATGGAAGTAGCTGTTCAGGTTACACACAGGTGTTACAACAGGCTTGATGCTTCGGAAATACTGGGTGGATCTCCTGTGTCCCCAGTACTGGATCTGAGAAATCAGGCATGTGTCAAATATATCTGACTTGCTGTATGCAAGCAGAATAGATGTACAGCTTCTGAGAAGGTGTGTAGTGTAAGAAACCCTGGACAGAAATATGAGACCCCATGCAGTGCATCAGGGTTTCAGACTTGATGTCCATTCAGTTCTGTGTTGTGTCCTTCATTATTTTTTTCATCAGAACTTTGCTTTTTTTTTCCTTTGTAGCTCTCCTTTGCATGCTCTTTTCTAAACAGAATGCAAATACTGAGTTCAATTTAAATTATTCAAAGAAACCCAACATTCAAAAAACCATTCAAAATCAGATAGACTGGGTTCTTAAGATCCCACATTGCATAAAAATGTTTAGAAGAAGACAAGCAAATTAGGAAGAGACAAGCTCAAGCATCTCTAAGTGCAAATATAATCAAAATGATTTTGCAAAAGCAAGAGGTGAATAAGAACAGATTTCCTAGAAACTTTCAAAAACTCCTTTGTCACAGCAAAAGTACATGACAATCTCAGCAGGATTCTGGCCAGAGATTTCTGACACATTACAACAGCAAGAAGGTTTGCTTTTTTCAGATATTTAGCATTTTCCCAGTACAGCTAGTAGAAGTTCACAGCATACTGAAGCAGCTATAAAGTTCTCACTCACGTGGCATTTAGTCCCAGGGCTCAAGAGCTTTTGGATTTCTTTTTTTTTTTTTTGGTTTAGATTCCTTTGGTCAGTGTGGTGTGATTTTTAAATTAACAGTCTAAAGATGTTGAAAGAAAAGCATTTATTCATTAGTTCAAATATTTCTCAAAAATGATAAAGAAGCTCCTGGCATCCAATTTAAGTAAGCAAGCAACTTTATCTGACAACAGCACTCCCATCCATCTCCATCATGCTGTATGTATGCACAAATAAGATTAGTAGCAGAGCTGAGATCTATTCAGAAAATGTCCCAACAAACTCATCACAATATTGTGACTAATAGCCATGTTCTGTGTATCAGGTGGTCATTAAGCATATTTCAACAAGATGATTTTAAATTTGTCAATACAAGCATTAGTCAATAAGACTTATAACCTTTTGTATTTATATTTCAGAACTTCTCCTTTTGAAAGTTCCCTGAAAATGAAAGATGAACTACTGCCTGTATACATACTGACTAATGGTTTTTATACACATTGAAAACACATGGTATTCTTTACTGTGGTTTGGACTTTTGTAAGCTGATAATTTTCTCAGTATAATAAAATAAGCCATTTTTTTCAAGCCAGCTTTATGTTCCAGCAAAGGAGAAGTCTATTCTTATATTACTCAAGAGAAAACAGGATCTAATCTTCTTTTGTGGAAGCTAGGAAAGAATTCCGAAGTAACTAAATGCCCTTTTTTCAGGTTAAAAAACTGGTGTCATATGTAGACAGGTACAAGACAGGTGTTGTAGGCGTTGGTTGCCTATCTATCTTGTTTCTTTTCCTCCCAAATTATTCATAGATGATGATACAGGGTCCATGTCTCCAAGACCTAGTTCAGCTATTTATTATTTTCTCCTTTTAAATTAAATACATTTCTCTTACATTTCTTAATTGGTAGAAACTAAGATTCTGAAAATGGTAAATCATGATCATCAAGTGCTAAGGATGAAGCTTTGTTTCCTTCAGAACTTACTGACAGAATAAAAAAAAACAAACCCAAAGAGACAAAGAAGCAAGGGAATGGGAATAGACAAGACAGACTGTAGAGCCCATGCTGATTCCAAGAGGAACATTTTGAGGAGGTTTTCCATGAGGTGTTGAGCTCCACCCTAAGTTTTTTAGCTTAATGTAGTGTGTCAGGAAGAATCAAGGTTGGATTACCTTTAATGCCTCCCCTAAATGAAAACTGAAATTAAATCAATGATCAGCACTTTCTCCCTGTCTTGAAAGCATTAAGATTTCTGCAGTTTTTATGTTTCCAGGATGTGGCCAGTGCAGAACTAAGCTGCTGATATTCATCACACATGAGAATGGCCAAAAAGCAAACATGGAGTGGAGGCAGACAAAATATATCTGAATTATCATTATTTTAGAGACTCTAAGTTTTGTTGCAACAGAAATGATACTAGTAGTTGGATGATGAGAGTAAAAAATGCCATAAAAAATAGCTGCAGAGACAGACAAAAGCGATTTAATGAATTGAATATATGTGATGATGAAGATACTAGCTTTCAAATAACTTAAGTCTGAAGTTTGTGGAACTAGAATAATCTTCTAACTTTAAATATTCTCAGGGGAAAGCAATAAAGAGAAAGTTTCCATACCATGTCCCCAATTGCCTGTTTAAAGCCCATGAGTTTTGCAATTTACTGGGAAATATGAGGTCTTTCTTTTTGAGGGTTTCCTCTTTATAGGCATGAAGAAGAGGACACAAATGTATATGGTCAGAGGTTTTCCTTTCTACAGGTGCCTGAGGGCCAGTGCAAGCTCATGCATGGTGACCTGGTTTCAGCTGGGATAGAATTATTTTTCTTCACAGTAGCTCATATGGGGCTGTGTTTTGGATTTGTGCTGAAACAGTGGTGATAATGCGGAGATGTTTTAGTTGTTGCTCAGTAGCGCTTACACTAGTCAAGGACTTTTTAAGCTCCCCGTGCTCTGCCGGGTGCACGGGAAGCTGGGAGGGGACACAGCCGGGACAGCTGACCCAAACNTTCCTTGTTTTGCTTTACTTCCACACACAGCTTTTGCTTTACCTATTAAACTGTCATTATCTCAACCCATGAGTTTCCTCACTTTTACTCTTCCAATTCTCTCCCCCATCCCACCGGGGGGGAGTGAGTGAGCGGCTGCATGGTGCTTGGTTGTTGATTGGGGCTAAACCACGACACATGTGTACAGTTATTGATGCAGAGAAGACTTCAGGGTGTTTTTTTTACTTTTTCTTTGGAGCATTTTGCTCCAGTACAGATTCAGCAACATTTCTGCTGCCGAGGTCACCTTTCTGATCTCCTGCCAAGACCCATAGTCACTCGCTTTTTGGATCATCTCAGTGACAGTATCATTATTGTCAGCTTTAGATACACAGTAGTCAGCTCACTCATATCAAGTTCTTAAACTAAACACTTCACTAAACTCTCTAGTTAAAGGGCTCCAAAAATTTACAGCTGCAATAATATCCTGGAAATCTTCACCAGTGTGTATGTCTGTTACCTCTTTTTTTTTTTTCACTTTGTATTTGAATAAGCATGGAGCCATGCTGGCAGACCACAGACAGCAAAGGAAATAAATGTTAGTCCCAACAAGTAGCTGGGATGTCCCTGACACTCACCCCCATTCAAAAGCTGATGCAGAAGAATGAAGCAGGTCTTTTACCACAACAAACAACATAAGTGTCTCAAAGGGGGATTTTCCATTCCCCTGTTTTCATTCCCTGATGTCTTGGCCATAGAAGAGCCTGATTAGTGAACTGTTGCAGAGATGTGCTTCAGAATCTGCCTTATCCTACCACACATGATAAATGTATTATTAACCCTAATGCAGAGACAGGCTAAAACTCATTGCAGGAGTGCAGGGGTGTCAGTGAAGGTTAAGTGACAATGGCAATCCATAAGCTGAGTATAGTGGCAACACCCCACTGAAGTTTTGTTTCCATAAGATCTCTCTTTTATCTCAGAAAGTGGTTCCACTATTTTCCAGCCTTGTTTATGCTGTGGAAGTTCATATAAGGTTTCATTGGTCCCAGCCTTTTATAAGAGCTTAAGGATTCAACTCCCAGATGTATAGATTCACAGCCACAGGCAGGCACAATGTTATCAGAAGGTCTAAAAAACCTTTTAACCCTGTAATAATCTTCAGTCCCCCTCTCCCCAGCAGTGATGCTGTTCCCAGCGGGGCATCACAGCTTCTCCCTGACCTGTCAGGAGAAGCACAATCTGCAGACAGTGGCAGCTCTGCTTCAGACAAGAGGACAGAGGGACATCAGTGAGGGATGGGGAGGGAAGGAGGGAAGGACAGGACCTGGCTCAGCTGGGGCTGCAGCACAGGACCTGGGTCTTGGGCCACCTGCCCTTCCTGGGTGAGGGCTGTGACAGCACCCGGTCCTGGTCATGATGCCATGGCTGCCAGCAGGTGGGTGGCATGGGCGTGAGCCCCACAACCCGTGGTCGCTCCTGTGCTTGTGAGACTTTAGCTGCCTTGCCAGTGTTCACCATAAGTGCTGGACTTAAATGCTATGTAAAGGAGTGAACTCAAAATAAAAATATCTCAGAGAAAAGCCTGGCTAAGTCTGACACTGGATGATCCATGCCTGGCGAGGCACAATGGAGGCACAGTACACTCCCCCGCACCCTGATCTGGGGCTAGAAGTTGGATGCATTGCCCAGAGACTTGCGCAGACTGGGGTATGACTGCTGAACCTACTTTTGCTACTGTTTTAAACCTAAAAGCAAGTCCAGTTGCTGGTATGGATCCATCCTGGGAGACAGGATTGAGAGCGAAAGCCTGCCCCATGGGGGCCCAGGTGCCTAATGAATGGGTGTTATAACCCAAGAGGTCCTCTGAGAGCTTCCAGCATGTGCAGAAGGCTAAGGAAAAAGGAAATAAGCTTCTGTAATAGGGAGAGAAGCCCTTAAGAAAAAAGCAGTCTTCTGGTATATAATTCTCTGAACTGATATTAGCAGGACTAAGTGGTTCGTATGAACTCTTTAGCCCCAAGCCACCATTTAGGTAGTATTAATTGTTTTTCCTGACCTCCTAGCAATCTGTAATTACAGTGCTGGCAATTGCATTAACCTTCTACTAACACAATCTTACTAAAATTATTCAAAAGGCTCAATACACTTCAGCTTGCTGTAAAGTATTTATTTTCTATAATTTATCCTATAAATTTATTGTTTACTGCAATCTAGAATAGAAGTGACAGGCTGTATGCTGCCAAAATCAAGGGAAGATGCTTAAGCTGTACTTATGCTTAAGCAATCATTTTAAACACAGGAGCCACCAACAAAAATGCCAGAGAAGTAATATAATCTCCATGCTTGAACAGTGCAAAAATCTTTAAAGAAAATATATGAAGCTTAACGTTTCTTGTAAAAAATAGGACTCTGTTTCTTTCCATTTTGTTTGATTTGACCTAAGACTGAAGCATACAACAGATTCTGTTTTGTTCATGCATTACAGCTACACAGAAACCCTACTGCCAAAATCTACGTAAGAAGAAATACATATGGTATGGAAGGGCTGCGTTGGAAATGCAGTATTTTTGCTGTTTTTTTTAATGGCTTCAGTGAGTACTCAACAAACGGATCATTTATGAGCGTTTCCAATCTGCAGTGACTATATACATGAACATATACAGAGTTATTTACTTTACATAGCACACCTGGTGGATATTAGACACAAGTCTTGAAAGGTGAGGAAACAAAATGCAGAAGAATTAAGTGACATATCTAAGGGTATATATATAGACACACTATACCAACAACTGACTTCAAATATCCAGCCTTTGAGTTCCCATTGCCAGACTACCCCCTGTATTTCACTTCTTCCCTTACAGCAAGGGTTACAGTGCCAGACTGCTGGCAGAAGTGTGAAGGAGCTTGACCCAAAGGAACAAACAAAACTGGGTGATGAGTTCAACAGTCACTTGGGTAAGACAACTGTAACCATGTAACTCTCAGAAAAATATATAAGCCTGAAGAGATGGGCTTAGAAAGCAAGGGATGTAAGCAACATACAAGAATAAGCACTAGAAATGTGCCACATAGAAAATACCTAAATCTAATTTACTCAAAGCTCCTGCAAACAATAGCCAATCTTGCCTGCCTCAAACACAGAAAATGTGAGCACATGCTGTGAGCTACATCAGCACATCCTCACATCGAATCCCTCTAAATGGTCACGCCATGCTGTGTGGCAGTCCAGGCAACAAAGGTCACGGGGGATGGCAAAGGTGCTTCGTTGCTGTCGTCATTAAACCTCAAAGGGATATAATGAAATATCCATTAGGCTTTTGGAAGAAGATGCAGGTAAAGTGCCGGATTTTAGTGCCACAAAATAAAGAAAGGAAGGGGCAATTAGCCTTCACTCATAAAACTCCTGACAAGGTCTGCGCAACATTTCCTCCTAAAAAGTCTCCTTCTCTTTGTGGGCTTTTTTTAGATGATATATTAGTGACAAAGTATCTAGATGGCAGCTGAGTGAATACAGGTTTGCCCTTTTTTGCCATTTTTTTTTCTAAAATGAAAACATAATGAATATGTACACATGCATCTAGAAGTTATTATTGCCTTAATTATTACTACTAGTACTACTTATTATTACTACTAATACTACTTGTTACTACTACCATTGCTACTGCTTTTAACCTAATTGGCCTTTGTTTTCACTACCATTGCTTTTCTCAAAGTTTAGTATTCTGATTTTCTTTTGTCTGCAGAAAGGGGAAATTGGTGTAGTACTGATAGTGGTTAATGCATCTACCACTGCTGTTTCACACTCATTGTGTTTCCTGTGATACCAGCCCGGGGTTTGTGCCGTTTTTCAGCTTGAAAAATGTGCTGCCTGGTAGATCTCACCATATAAGCCACAACTGTCACCTTCTCTCATCTTCACCACTGAAAGCACAGCAATCCTGGCATAAGATCACAAACTGCACTTAAGCAAAATACATTCTTTGTGCTTCCATTTTCAATGGTTCTGGCCAAGAAAATGGTTTTGTGAACCCCTCTTCCCTGCTCTGATTTAATTTTGGTACTCTATTATTCCTTGTTCCTGTAGTGATATTACTTTAACTCTTATTTTCTTATTGCTTTGCCCAATCTCACTCTGGATCATACGTTTCTTCACTCTTACATTTGCTGTGTCCTAAATGTCTCTATCAGTTTTCCTACAATAATCATTGTATGTACCAATTATATGTACTCATCATCTATAAACTTTTTACGTATTCCTTCTTTGTAGTTACAGCAATTTACCATTATGTATTATGCAGAAGCCTTTAGAAACCTTTCTGTTTGTAATCTCTTATAACTTTAGGTAAACTCTCCTGCTTGTCCAGTTTTTAACTTGCATTAAAACTGAGGAAAAGAGTAGTTTGCTTCTGTTTTCTTGTGTTGCAGATGTCCCACTTCTAGTACGGTTCCATGACCCAAGGTTAAAGATAAAAAAAGCGAAGGAAGAGCTGGAGATGTGCTTCTAAGAGGAGAGCACCACACTTTTAATTCATATTGAAGGGATGGATTATATATTTCAACTTGTAAAATAAACCTCAGTAATATGAAAGATTGAGTTCATTTATCCCTATACTAGCTATGACTGTATTTTTAAAGTCATCCTCACCATCTTGCATATATTCAGAGGTGATAAGAAAACCCTTTCCCCATCCTTCTGACATCTGGATTATTCTACAGTAGCCCAACCTTGTATCATATCCGCAAGCACTTCACATTCCCAGAAAATGTTTTTTAATCTCAAAAGGTTGCTTGGATTCCCTCTTTAATGACAGGGAGGACATATTTGCCTATGTAAGGTTAAACTATCTGTATATCAATAAATCTCATGGTGTGTTTCAAGCAGTTTTTGAAGAATACAAGATCTTGATTTCCTTAATCTTCATGTATGAAAAATACTTCAGTAAGCAAGGCTTTTATCATGGCAACAGCATTTTCTGATTGAAAGACAGGGACAACCTAAATTCTGCCTTCCATGTAACATCAAGGTTACTTCACTGGCTTTCTGCTTAATATATACAATTTGGCTTTCAATTTTTGATTAGTCAATTTATTTTTGTTACTGAGCAAAAAGCTCATATCAATGTCCAAAGTGCTGATGAGATTCTGAGAATGGTAATGCTGTGGTGGAATAATGGTACAAAAAAGAAGAACTAGTGCCAGTTTTCCATCAGCTTTACAACCACTGTAAAAGTTGAAGTCAAATGCTGAGAACTGCTACAATTTTTTAAATAGCTTAAGCCAAAAACTTTTAAGAATAGATATCCAAAAATAGCATTGTAGTAAATTTTGTATAGAGGAAGGCTTTAACAGACTTTCTATTCACTCTTAACTACAGAAGAACATGTGTTATAATTGTCCTTTAACTCTTGAAAAGGAAAAGGCAGAAGTCTAAGCTACCAGCCACCAAAAGTGAAAAGGGTGTTTTTAGAGGCACATAATAAAACTAAAGGAGAAGGAATTAAAGCAGCACTGGAAAGCAAGCATGCATAACTGTGTGATATTTTAGCATTTTCGGTCATAAGCAATTTAGACAAGGTTAACTTCTACAACTTAAGCACCATCTGTTGCATGTGCTGGAAATCACAAGCAGAACGGCAGGCAGTACCTGGGGAAGGGATCAGGTTCCTTTAGGGGAGGCTTCAGCAAACTCTTAAACAACAACATCAGGCACAGTTCTAGGACCTCCTTCCCATTCAAGGATCTAAACACGCATTACCAACACTTATCACATCTCTCAGACACTAAGGGAAGCAGGTAAACCTACTGTTCCCTCTACTAACAGATTGCAAAAATGAACCATAGAATGCTTTTTACACTTAAGAGTTTATGAAGGGATGTCATGTGGATAGGCAGAAAACAGGTCAATTCCCTGTCTTGTAGCTAATTTCCTTCTGGATAATACTGTCGTAATGACTACAGTAGCAGTAGTAGTTTTTGAAGGCAAATTGTCAAATTTGAACAGAAAGCAGCCATGTTTCATCTGCTGATGTGTATTCTTTGCTCAAACTGTCCTTTTAAGAGCAGGCATCTCAGTAACCAAACAACTGCCCAGCTGCTGTCATGCAGTATCTGGAGGTCTGCAGCACACCAGCACTGAAACTTATCTTTGAAACTACTGAAGTATGAAATACCCTCTTAATACTTGAAATTCTTTTAAAACCGTGGAGGTTCTTGAATTTCTTTACTGAAAAAAAAACAAACCACCTTGCAAACTCTCCAAGTGCTCTATGTCGTGGTTTAGCCCCAGTCAGCAACCAAGCACCACACAGCCGCTCGCTCACTCCCCCCTGGTGGGATGGGGGAGAGAATCGGAAGAGTAAAAGTGAGGAAACTCATGGGTTGAGATAATGACAGTTTAATATGTAAAGCAAAAGCTGTGTGTGGAAGTAAAGCAAAACAAGGAATGTATTCACTACTTCCCATGGGCAGGCAGGTGTTCAGCCATCTCCAGGAAAGCAGGGCTCCATCACATGTAACGGTTACTTGGGAAGACAAATGCCATCACTCCCAATGTCCCCCCACTTCCTTCTTCTTCCCCCAGCTTTATATACTGAGCATGATGTCATATGGTATGGGATATCCCTTTGGTCAGCTTGGGTCAGCTGTCCTGTCTGTGTCCTCTCCCAGCTTCCCGTGCACCCGGCACAGCACGGGGAGCTTCAAAAGTCCTTGACTAGTGTAAGCACTATTTAGCAACAACTAAAACACCTATTATCACCACTGTTTCAGCACAAACCCAAAACAGCCCCATACTAGCTACTACGAAGAAAATTAACTCTATCCCAGCTGAAACCAGGACACTCTACCTTATAAGCAGTCCCATCAGCATATGATGGATATAACTCTATGATCAATGAATTGTAGATTGACTAGAGAACTAATGTTTTTTACAGCAAGTCCCATTGCTAGTTGGGAGTTTTTGAAGCCACTAAAGCAGTTTCAATACAGAAATATTGTGCTCCTTTTCAAGAAACAGTGCCATGCTCTACAAGACCACATCCTCAGAGGCGTGGTTATACATTATACATCAAACAGCTAATCAAGCTGCTAATCTCACACTGTGCTCCTTGCTTCCTGTTGAAAGCTAAACTAAACAACAGTGTGTGCTCAGCTGCAGCCCATTTAGTGGCATCTTAGATGATTCTCCAGCTCGAAGACCAAATATATAAGTGAACAACAGGAAGTTTCTGTATAATTAAAAGCTAATTATTTTTGAGTTCTTCATACAAGCCTCCCTCTAAGCTGAGAGATGATGCTAAGCACAGTGACAAAGATCACACAGAACCTAACCAAATATATATGATAACCTTTATCTCCATCAGGTGCTGCACAGTTGTCAGTGAAGAGTGAAGCACATGGTTATTAGCAGACCTAGGGCTAAACTGATTACCAGCTTTTAGAACAATTTTTTCCTTTACTTTTTGGATGAACAGTACTCTTTAAAATGGGAGGAGGTTATTCACACAGGTAGTCACCCCTGGATGCTTGTGTGGTCGAGAGAGAAAGAGAGATTCTCTGAACTGCTTTCTAAAAGCTTATTTTTCTCTTTTCTGTCTATGTATGGAGCCAAGAGACCAGACTTTGAAGTTTAGGTATCCAAGTTAAATACCTAAGGTAAGGAAGTGTGACAACAGCCAACAAACAGGCTTATACAAAATCTTAGAACACAAAACAATACAAATTTGCTGCCCATCAATCATGATTATCGGAGGCAATTCTGGTGTCCCTTAACCCATTCTGCCAGCATAGCAACAGCAAAATATCAAGATGAAAAAGTGGTATTGCCCAGGGTTTCTCAAACCAGAAATAATGTTTAGAAAGAAATAAAACATTTGTCTGATCCGTGAATACACTCCAAACCTGTCAGGAGCCCAAAGTTTTAAGAATTAAATAGAAAAAATCCACATTAGTTCACATAAATAGGTTTACTTGCATCTCTGGACTTTAGTGTCTGCTCCTCTTATTAGGGAGACCAACAGCAAAATATTTATTGCTTTTGGTGAGACATATTTGCATCATACTTAGAGCTTATGTAGAAAGATACAGCCAGGGAAGTCGAGCCACATGTAGCTAGAAAAGCATGTCACACTATGGCCTGTTATTCAAAATCAGGGGGACCTTAGTGGGGGCCTTTCAGGCAAAGTGATTTAATGTGTTCTGAATTCATTCTTTCATTTAAATTGACTTAACTTTCCTCAACATGCTTGTGTACACAAAACCATAGAGAAGATGCCTCTTCGAATTTACCAAAAATAAAAATCTGCAATCAAATAACTCATCTTTCATCTTGTCATCACTTAGACAATGTAGTTGAATAGGCCTCTGCAGTGCCTCATTTCTCTGTCCCTCGAGATCTGCCTGCACCAGTATGGTTAGGAAAGTTAAGCTGAATTAACTAAACATAGGAAATAAAAACGCAGCAGTAAAAACGTATTAATCCCTAGGGTGCAGTCCCTCATTCACAAACAAAGCTGTCTTAGTTCCTCACTACTTTAACTCTCAAAAGGAGCATCTAAACAAGGCTTTTGTGCACTTAAGCTAATTCACTTTCACTTGACACCTTTACTTAACACCCTTCTGTGACAAAGCAATGCCAGCAAAATCCTTAGCATAAACACTTTCAGGAACAAAACCATCTTTCTTCCTGGTAGAGTTTATTTCACTTTGGGAGCAGGCTATTCTCAAGCAGAACTCTTCTGCCATGGGAAGTCTCATCACCATTCAGATGGGTTGATGGTAAATGCTATTAGAAAAAAAAAACCAAGCCCCACCTGCCCAATACCAGACAACCTTATTTAAGATTCTTCAGGATAGTTGTGGCTATTCATGAGAACTTCTACAATAATGTAGGTATATTAGTTTCCTGCTTCACTCAATGATGATGAAAAAAACCCTTCTAAATTCAGTCTTCTAAACAGCAAGTTTTTCTGGTTTTGCAATTTATTTTATTTTCATAAATACTTTCAAACAATCTGTGAGTTATTTAATGTTATTGCATTCTAGTGCTCATCACAGTGTTAGACAATGCCTCTACTCAACACTTTTGTGTAACAATTCAAACATTTCTCTTTCTCATAAGCAGATACTTATAGCTTCCTGCAGTATTTAGCTTTTCAGTACAACCAAGCTATGCTGGTTATAAAACTTGGCATTTCAGATAAAATTATAGCCCTTTGCTACAGTATTTTATTTCTCTCTACAATGTTTCCAGAGCATTTGCTCTAGCCATCGCTGTAAAATACCAGTAAAAGCTGAGTCTTATTGCTGATTTTTATCGCAAACATTTTCACTGAATTATGCAGGATGGAGAAAGCCAGAAGCAGAACTGGAAAGAGAAGAGAAAGTAAAACTAATAGCTGCAATGGCACAGCCCCAGAGTCAAGGGGGAAAGAAGCAGGAGGAGGCAGAACTGGAGGCAAATGGGATGGAGGAGGCAGAAGGATGCACTGTCCAGCTTGCCCCCGGCAGCAGGGCAACCACTGCCAAGGCATCTTTTGGGAAGTCTGTCTTCCCTGTTCTGGCAGTGGTTGCTTTTCTGACCATCTTTGTTTTGCTGTTCATTTTGCATCCCACAGTGTCGTCTGCCTCCCTGCCTCTTGCTGTGCCCCAGCCAGCTGTCCCATCCTCCCTCGCATGCTCATTGCTCGCTATGGCAGGAGTTCCAGACCGTGCAAGAGTCCCCAAGCTGCAATTGCCAAGTTTGCTATGGTCTCTTTCCCTTTATTATTCCCTAGCAATCATCTCTGGATAGCTTGCCGTCTCTTTCCCCTTATTCTCATTTACAAACACAAATATATTCACAGCAGTGCATCCACTGGCCTTATTCTGTCTAAACCTCAGTGTGTAAACATTACGAGCAATGGCAATTAACAAAAAGTTTGCTTAAAAAAGATGTGATGGCCCTGAGAGCACCAATAGCCCTGACTACCCTTGCCCAACCCCTCTGGGGCTCCGCCCACCCTGCTCACAGCCCAGGACCCCATTTCAGCCCCCTGAGGCCACCAGTCCCTGCCCCAGTGATGCTGCATCAGGGCCAGCCTCCATCTCCATCTCCATCCCTGTAGGTAGTTAGTCTTATGGGTGGACCTCCCCCTGCCATGTACAGTGCAGCTTGTCTCCAACCCTGCCTCTGGCTCTGGCTTCTTTAGCTTCCCTTGGCAGATCCTGGCACCAGAGCATCGCCTGGTGCTGTTGTTAGCCCCGTCACTACCAGCCTGGTGCTCAGCCCCAGGGGGCTGAACCCCACAGGGAAGACATGTCCTTGTGCAGTCAGCCCTTGCTGCTTCCTGACAGAAGGCCATTTATTTTACAATAATTTCTTACTAAAATGTAACTTTCTACTTTTAAATTGCAAGCATCCAAACATTTCTGGGCCTCCTTGTTGTATTTAGGGTTTCCCTCTAGCCTTGTTGTCTTTGTAAGAAAGAGTTATATCTTAAAGATATGTGCACACTTCTTCTGTGCTCCATTCTTTCCCATTTTGAGCCCCTACACCCCCAAGAAAAGCTGATACTTTGGTGCTTAAAGGTAACAGATAAGAAATCACAAAAATGGCCAGGAAGGAAGAGAAAGTAAGGAGGAGGGCTACAACCAAGGTATTTTAGTTTTTGCATTTCAGACTTAATGGTTAGAATTGTTTCCCTTTTTTTCCCAAAAGAGCATATCTCCCAGCATCCCAGTGTGTTAACCTTCTGCTTGAACAACTGATGGGGAGGTGGAGAGCACTTTGACGCAGGACTGATCTCTCCTAAGGACAATCTAAGGAGCTGTCCAGAAGGAAAGAGCTGGAGATGTGGTACTTCTCCCACACTCCAGTCCTGCTCCTGGAGGGCAGTGTGCTTAGCTGGGGGCATGGCAGCACCGTGCATCTGTCCTGCTCTCTGGGCAGGTCTTAGCTTAAAGACTGAATGGCCATACACAAGGCTTTGAAATTGAGGCCAGCTATCATGGTCACTGATGTGAATTTGAAGTGACTTACTCTGCTGAGGTTGTTTCTTGGTCAAAAGTAAGATGGCAAAGTAATTCAGGGTGCTGAATTTAACTCTTGCAGGGAATGGCTCTTCTGTGAACATTTGCTTTGGTTTAATTTACATTCAGAGGCTAGCAATGTGCCTATCAACATCAACAGAGGCTCTGTAGACTGTGCAGCTGGAGGTTAATCTAACATAGAAGCCGCTCTGGAGAGCGGAAAAAATGAGCCTAACACTCAGCTGACATAAGTATATGAACAACTGGTGAGATTGTGCCTTGCCTTTGAACTGGTTCACGTACTCTTACTGTTAACAAATATGTTTTACATATGTGCATGTTTCAGTCCCCAGAACAAGGAGATTAATGAATGAAATATCCCTCCAGAATAAGAAAACAAAGCCCAGAACTCTGACTGTAGAGAGATGAGATATAAATGAGGTATATAACATAAGCAAAAATAAATATAAGATAAATCAATATATTAATCCATGAGCTAAGCCAGAGGTTTATCACAATTTTAATATGCAGTGTTGTTGCTTTTGAATGTATTGCACCAATGGCCAGTTCAGTTTCCTAGACACAGTTATATCTGGCTCTGCAGTTTATTTTGAAAGAACTTGAAACCTCAGCCTATTTTAAAATTAAGTTCATCTGTGACTTTCTTGCAAAGGGTTGCAAAGACTGTCTCCTGACGCCTACAGCTTGCCTCTGTACTGTGGCCAAGTACAAAAACGAGCCTTTGAGCCACCTACATTCCCCTTTCAATGCTGCACTTGATTCAAAAACAAAACGCCTATATATTGCTTGCACGACATGGACATGGCAGTGGTCTTTGAAAACATTTAACTGGGTTGCAGTAGGAGCAGAGGCTATAAAATTACATTTCATGAAAATTACTTTAACAGGACAGAACAGTGTGGTATATTCATGTTCAAGACTATCTTATGAATGAATTGGAAAGTATTGTCAAACAAAGTGGGAAGATCAGCCTCCTGCAAAGTGGAAGTGCTTCTTCAAGACTTTGTGTTGTACAAAATTATGGAAGGGTTAAAAGTATTATAGCTGCTCCTCTCTTGCTATTTATATATAACGAAGATATTAGATGTATTACTTGGCACAAATTTATTAGCAAGTTCCTTGAAGAGATGCTGGAAAGTTTACTGGTCTGGAGGGACTTATGTTTTTGCAGTTTGCTATTCCCTTTAAATTGTTTTATTTTCCGTTAGCTCTAAAATCCTTATGTTTTCACAGTGCTTAAAACAGTGAGGAATATTTTTTTCAAAAGAGATAGCTGAAAATAAGCAGCACTGAATACTTGATTTGCTTACCTTATCATTCCCCTTGTCTTTCCTAATCAGTCAAAACCTAATTTTCATGACACTTTATACTATTATAAATTTGCTTTCAAGCAAAATTATTTTCATTGACGTTGCACACTTTTCCTTCTTTTTCTGCACTTTGACAATAAAATTCCATTTTCTTTTCTCTGGGGGACAAACTCCCAAACAACTGAGAAAAACTGGAAAGTACTGAAACATTATGATTCCTCCAGTACCTGAAACCTTGCACTGCCCTATATTCTCAAAAATATTGTACAGAGACATTACATAAGATGTTGTGAGGCACTCTGTGCTGCTGAACCTAAGTGTTGGAGGATGAAAAGTTAAACCATGTTGTGACATGTATTGTCTGCTCCTCCACATGACAAGCTTGTCCCAATTACAAATACAGTTTGCTTTTAGAAAGCTTGTGCCACAGCTTCAACTCTTTCCCTCTTTCCTCCACTCTCTGCAGGCATTCCTTTAACATGAATTTGCTCCTCAACAGCTGTCCTAAGGGCTCCCAAGCAGATCATGTTCAGCTTTCACAGAAATAAGTTGTTGTAAACTTAGTCAAAGGAGTATGCTATTAAAGCAGAAGAGGCAATTTATTAAAGGAGAGCAACATTGTGCGAGACTTCCTCCTGCATATTTTGAATGATGTCTGAACTGCAATAAAATATACACATGGAGCATGAAGCATGGCAATAAAAAGGATGTCTGTCTGAAAGCCGTCTATATATGACAGGTAGAATATTCCATTTGCAATCCCTGTGTAACTACAGCTTTCTGACCTCTTGATTTCAAACTCTATTTTACATTAAAAATAATCCATTCCTTCTTGTAATATATATAATACATAGGTGTTCATTCCTCTTATTGTTGTGCTTTGTGGCTAGAGCTAACTTTCACATGGTGTACTACCCACATTTCTCTACTTACTGACTACCATTAGATGGGAGTTTAATAAAAGAGACATTTTTTATAGAGGGTACAAGATGTGCATTTGCTTCTTAGGCATGTTGGACTAAATGCTCAGCTGATGAATTCCAAAGAGCCAGGTATATGACCTGAAGCTTTCCCACTGCTTTTTTGATAATAAAAATATTAAGGTCTGTAAGTTGAAGCAGAATACAGCCAAACCCCAACCTAGCATGTAGATGGTATGTTGCCTAGCATGGTTATGGCAATGCCAACACTTAAAGGATCTAGAAAATTCTACCTGGATAAATATCCTAAGGTATCCACCTTAGCCAAAATCTTCAGCTTTCTGGAGTGTGAGGACACTTCTGGCTTATTTTGACACTATTTTTGACCACTAAGCAGAAGCACAGGATTCCAGAGCAGAAGTCAAATGAGAGGAGATTGCTTCTGCCATATGTTTCTGAACCTCAAAAAATGCATAGTCTAAAAGTCAGTTTCAAATCTGAATGGAATTTCAGATTAAATTAATCTCAGTTCATATTCCACTGAAATTTCTACAGAGATCCCCAATCATTAGCTATTTAAGACAAAGCAAAAGCCTTATTTAAGTGCTAAGGGGAACTGATCTTAATGTGGAATATGTGATACTGTGCAACCACAAGTTTTCATTACTCTTGCACGTTGCATGCACATATCTTTTTGCTTGGTAGTCACAAGACAGCTTCTGAAGTCTCAGAGACTTCCCATGCTGGACTCAAAGACTAAAACTAAAAGCCAAAACACTTTAAATATTGCCTAGTATCTCTCAGGGAAGAATTTGGTTTGATGAGTAAAATGTGTTTTGGAGATCAAGGGTCTTTGAGGGTTTGTACAATTTTAGAAAGTCTAGGGCCAAGTTCATCACTGGCGTAACTCTGCTGATTCCTGAATTTCATGGAGTTACATCAGGGATAAATCTGTCCCCTGGTACCTTGCAGCTAGATGAATGAATATTACTGCATGAGAATAAAAAGGCATCGTATTATATTCTCTCTTTTTGAGTTTAGTTTCATTTTCTTTTGCATTTATACATTTAGGAACCTCTGAAAAATCTCTTAATAGTTAAAGGGTAGATTCATTAAGTTTCTCATATATATGCTCAATCCTAGTGAAAATAGCATTAATTAGCAGGAATATAATTGTTAAAGCCAATGTCCTGTCGGAAATAAGAGGCTGCACAAGGAAGGTAATGGCCTGTATTTTTCAGGTTCATTTAAACGTAATAAGCTAACATTGCTACTCCCATTAAGGCCTTTGGAAATGTAATTAAATGCTCAAATGACTACTAACATGATTAAACAAAGAATAGGGAAGGTTATTAACTAAGCTTATTAAAGACATTTCACATTCTGTCCTACTCAGTAATAAATCACATCGAATTTTTTTAAAGCATATCAGCAGGCAAGCAATTTTACCATTATCCTGTTCAGCAGAAGATTAGTGCTGGAACACTATTCCCTTTTTTAAAAAATATATCAGTTATACATGTGCCATAGTTTTCTGGGGGTTCTTTTTTTGCATATCAAGTCTTTATTTCTTTGCTAATGCAGTAGAGGGAGCTCTCTTTAAAATGCCTACAATCTAACTAAACAATGTATGTGCTTACTCCTTGAGTTTGGTCTGGTATGCACAGAGGCAAACAGATTTTGTGGAATATATTTATGTATAAGTTAAAACATATAGCACTATTATAGTGCTTATTTAATTGAGGCTTTCTTCAATAACTTGCTATTTTTCCCTATGAACATCTATACTGCCATTGTTACCTTCCAAGCTACCTTCCCCACTAACCTTATATAAATGAAATCACTTCACTTCTGTTCACTGTTGCTCTGTTTATACATTCACTACTATATAAATATTTATTTATATGATAGCGTATACATCCACATACATGCATATGATACATGATAATATGTAATGCATGCATTAATACATAGGTATATATGCCATCTCTATTATACACATATACATGTGTGTATGTGTATGTATGAATGTTTTATGAATTATCATACAAAACATGTATTATGTGTACATATGTGTATAAATATTTAGTGGTTTTGCCTTGTATTGCATCACTTTTCAACAATGAATTCTATAGCATTTTCAGAGTGCTGTTCTCCAGGATGCAAATTTCTGCAGCTACAGTTCAAATTCCTTATCTGAGTTTCTATTTGGCTTTATAAAGATATACACATTTTTGAACACAAAGCACTGCATATTTTAATCACTATTTACCATGTCAGTATGTGTTATCTACAAATTCTACCTAATTTTTTGTTTGTTTGTTTTGGTTTTGTTTTGGATTTTTTTTCTTCCAGATAATGCAAGAGTACAACAGTGCCTTTGGAGTCTATCCTACAACCACTAGAAACACCTTCATTCAACTATGAGTCTCCATGGACAAATTCCCTTAGAGTTTTATCAAATTGTTCTTGAGCCCTATTCTTTCCAGTAAAGCACTTGTAAGCACCCATTATTTTGCCCAGGGCTGGAATCGAGAGTACTAGTTTGTAGTCACATTTAGGTCTTCCAACTTGCACTTTTCAAGCAATGGCACATCAGATTCCTTTCAATTTATCCTGATTTCTAAGAAATTATGAGGAATTACCACCAAAATGGTAGAAACCTAAGTCTCCCCTTTGAGGACATGGAGCAAGCCAGCAGGGCCTGTTAATATAATAGTATTTATCCCTAACAGATATTGTTTAAAATCTTTGATCCTTCGTCAGATTTTATGTAATAGATATTTTTTCCCCTTCCAAATGCCTAACAAATATTTATTAAAGACATCTGGATTTTTTGGCAACATTGGCAATGAATTTCCATCCCGTAATAGGGCTAAACAACTTTTGAAGAGACTAACAAGAAGCTGTGTTTTAAGTACAATAAACAAAATTCCTAGAACAGTTTCACTTCATCAGAATAGCTTTCTTGCATCCTTAACTTCTTTTATCAACTGTCCATACTTTATAGCTCTACTAAATTAACACAGATGTAGCAATCCATATAAACTGGATTTTCTTCTAGTATTTTTGAAGAGAGATTTAGCAGTTTCAACTAAGCAGTAAGATGGACCTAACCATTATTTAGATATGTTTAAGCTTTTGCAGTCCTTATCTCCACTTTTGGGGCAGCGTATTGAAGCCATCCCCTTCCTCAATTTCTGAATAAATTTCATGATATTACAAAAGCCAAGATTTCATAATGTCCATTTCTGTGCATTTGCATGGAATGGTCCCCACAAACTACCCAGAGCCACTCCACCACGGTCTGTAAGTTCTGTGGCACAGACAAGCAAGCAGGTACTTACATGAATGAAACAGCACTAAATGGCTGTTCAGACCCCGAAACTGAAATATTTACAGCCAGGAATACCTTGTGGCTCTTGATCTTCCAGCACACACACAGGGTTTCTTGCTTTCAGATTCTTGCATCGCGCCTGCTTTACTTAACAGGTGCTGTATTGATTGCTGTTACCACCTCCTTTGAAATCTTTGCAGTACCTCTATCTACAGAATAGGTGAGAGAAAAAGTGTAGCAAGCTAATGGTATAGACTTTTAGATAAATGCTTGTTTTAAGGAATTTGTTAAGCTCTTCTTTTAATAAAATTCAGGTCTTCACCATTCTCCTCAGTTTTGACCTTGGTGCTCTGTGGTCTGAATTTGACTAAAGGAAATGAAAATTCCTACATAGGTTGGATCTTAGAATCATAGAATCAT
>VZTV01008078.1:0-10361 GCA_013400875.1 Anhinga rufa
CCCCCTCGCCGGGACACAGGGGTTGCTCGCAGGACCCCCGCGATGCGGTCCCCCCGGGGTGGTGCAGGGCTGGGGGGCTGCCCGCGGGCGGGGGGGTGCCGAGCACCCATGCTAGCGAGGCAAGGGGCACCCAGCACGGCAGTGACCCCCCCTTCCCTGGCTGCCGAGGGGCCCGGGGCCGCGATGGGGGCGCGGGTTGTGGCCGCTTGCTCGCAGGGGGTGATGGCGTGCGGTTCGTCCCGCTNCCCCTCAGCCTCGCCCCACAGTGCCAACCTGGCGAGGGCAGGGCTAAGAACCCGCCTTCACCCCAGCGCCCGCTCGGCGAGCAGCCGGATGGGTGCAGGGCTTGTCAGCCTCTGAGGCCCCAGGTTGAGGTCCACATTCAGGGGCAGGGCCGAGGGGTTGTTTCCCCCCCTGGAGCTCAGCCGGTGGCTTATACCCCCCAAAAAAAAGCTCAGGACCCCCCAAATGCTACTTGCAGCTGGGCAGGTGGGAGCCACAACCCGGGGAGTGTCGATTCCCATTACCGGCCAAGCCATGCCCCAGCTCTTTAACGCAGAAGAGGCGCATCCGTCCCTCTCTTCTAATCCCGGCACGGGCTGTGGTTAAAAGGCTGGCCAGCCTTTCAGATGCTGTGCTTTGGAATACCCAGGCACAGCATTCATACTTCCAGTCGTTTTTCCCCCCGCTCCTCTGCTCCCAAGACTGGCAGAGACAAGGAGCAGGGTGTGATCATCCCTACGTTTCCCCGTTCGAGACCTCTCCGCCCGCCCAGATGATCCCAGGTCTCGTAGTCGCAACTGGGAGGCCAGATTTCAGCCCTAAGTGGATTAGATCAGAAGCCATTTTAAAGCAAGACCAAGAGCACTGCGATGAGATAGCCTTTTTGAATGGATCCTTCCCCGAGCTCAGCTGTGCTGAGGCTAAGAGCGCTTTTCAACAGGGACGAGCCAGACGTGGGGTGATGGTTAGGCTGTGAGTGCGAGGCGGGATGATGGAGAATGTCTTTCTCTCTGTCCCTTGCTTAGCGATTGAAAGGCCATCTCTGTTCTGCTTAACTATTTCCAACAACTGCCAAAGGAATCTTACTCGGTTGCCTTCGGTAGCGAGTGGAGCGCTCGTTGTTACACAGACGTGTGGATCTGTTATTCTTTAGACACATCTTTGATGCTAGCACTCTGATCTCCGTGTTTCTCTAATACCACTTGAAAGCAGATATTTTTTTTCTTGTAGTTTAGTATGTTCAACAGCCCCAGAAATAACGTTAAATTATGCTTTAAAAAGACACGATCGGCTGCTAAATCATAGTCAGTTCAGCACCGTAACACAGCCACATGCCCGAGTGCTGCGGGAACAGCGATGGAAACACTGTTTTAAACATCCAGGTTTGTATTACAAACCTTCCTCTGATCTGAGCTTTTAGTTGACGTTCTTCCCTTGAGTCATGACTTAGAGTATTAGCAGGAGTTCCCATTTCATCCCATAAAGGATGCGGTTTTGTTTGCTCTTTGCTTGGTTGAGTATCTTGTGCAGCATGGGTTGGGTCGGTACCCGTAAATACAAGCTTAGCACAATGTTTCTCTCTACCTGGTTCCTCCTAGTTGCTTTCTGTTTAGCACGACGAGCTGGTTTTGCTGAATAATGCCTTAACGACAGGGCTGCTGCATTTTTAATGCACGTACTCTTTGTCATTGTCAAAATTAACATTTTGATGACTGTAGATTTCTTTTCTCTAATATCTTTTGGGAATTGCTATCATCTGTGGGTTAAAAGAGTGAAACTGTAAGGTCCGATCGGAGAAATACTGGCTGTGCTCACCAAAATAATTATACAAAACCTCGTGTAAAGGCTCGATAGCGTAAGTGCTCTGAGAACGATGTTTCCCAAGAGCAGGATCTCGGAGTGGCTCTCCCCGTTCATTAGCGGTTCCCGGGGTCTGTCACGTATGTATATCGAAGGACAGAAGCAGTCGTTTCTGAACAACAGATCTCTAAGAAGAGACTATTTATACGGTGGGCCCGATCCCGGCAATGCACGTAGCTTCCACGGGGCTGCTCATGTTAAATCCGAAATATTTTGGGCCAAATCCTACCGTTCAATGCAATAGCAAAGCCCCAATTGATTTCACTGCGGGAAAGATTAGACCCCTAGCGAAAGGGATTTTTACAACACCACACTTCCTATTTTTTTTTTTTTTTTTTGCTTTAGAAATTGCGGATCCTGCGTGCTAAAGAATGAGTCTAAACCCCCCCTGCCTCTAACAGTCTAATGATATTTTATTAACAGCGAAAATTATACTAAAAGGCTATAGTGCAACATAATAAGAAATTACTTTCTAAATAAAGGGTTTTAATTGTACCAGTATGAGTATTTTCTAAGACAACATTTTAGAATTAGGTTTGTGGCAGCACCAACCGTGTGTTAACAGCTATTTTGGCGAGCGCATATTTAATTAATTTAGAATACAAAATTTCTGCTCGAAAATTGTTTTTGTAATCTGCATCCTGGTAGAAAATGAAATAAAGAATCAGCCCCAAAAACAATTACTCGAACTCGGCCTTTTTTCAAAGGCCGTAATCCTATGAAGATTTATATCTCTGGGTAATTTTATCCGCTGGAGTAGCCTCGAAGGCTGCTCCCGTAGGTAAGTCTTTGTCGCGCCAGGGCCCCCGTAGCAGCGTGGCCGATCGATGGAGGAGCGCGCCCTGGGCCGGCTGCTCCCCACCCTGCTCCGCGCCGGGGGGGGGGACACGGCGACTGCTGGGGGGGCTGCCCAAAGGGCTGCGCCCCCCCCGAGCACCACGCCGCCCCGCGGGGGCAGGAGGGGTAGCTTTGGTGCCCGTTGCCCCGTGCAGGCAGGGGAACAGCCCTGCCTGGCTCTGCCTGTAACAGGGTGCATCGCCCTGCTTAGCGATACCCTAGATTCCCCGATGCGGACTGCCGTTTCATTTCAGGCGCTCTTTCCACACATATTGAAGCCTACAGCCCCTCTAGATACACGTACCTCTGCACGGAAGGGCTGTATCTATATACCCATACATGTACACGCACACATCTCTGAAGGGAGGCCACAGCACTACGTGAAAAGCCCCACTCTCCCAGACCCGACAGAGGCACAACTCCCACTCGCCTCGGCAGGGGCCGCGCCGTCGCAGCGCGTATTTATGGCCAGTGGTGTGATCCCTCTTGCTGCCTGCAAATTTGCCTAAAGTAAATGCGCACGCTGGTGCATGTAGATAGGTACAGTTATGCAGATGCCTCTCCTCGGGATCGGTTCTGCTTGCTTTCCGCTTTTAAGACTCCCATCTGATTTTAAGGGGAGTGTGAGATTTCTTCCTGTAACAGGGTATTGCCTCTCGTGTCAGTTTAGGTGGCTTCTAGTGTTCGTAGGGTTTTCATAAGGAGACTGAAAACAGGAATACCTACACAGCCACACACGTACTTCGCATCTGTAAGAATAGGCTGGCTAGATTTTTTCTCTGGGTTTTTACATCACACTAGAAGTAATGCATACAACTGGATTTTCATGCTTTTTTTTTTTTTTTTAAATAAATAGTGTCTTTACATACACAAAAGGTTTTTTCTTCTCTTCCTTTTAAAAAGATCACTATTTTTCTGAAAATCCCCCCACCCAAGGTATTACCCTTAGCTCCTATGACACCTCACCGTTTAGTGTCATAAAGGTAAATCATAACACTCATTATTAATAACCATAAATTTTTACCAGATTCAGCATCTGAAAGCTTTAATGGTGGAGACGCTTCCTGGGCGAACGCCCATGATGCTTGCGTGCTTTTTATTGCTATCGTTTAGTAACCAAATTGCTCAAAAATCAAAGGACTCGATTATCACGTACCTGCAATGCACAGAGCTATTTATAAACGCTGGCCCGATAATAACAATGACTCAAAAGAAATTTCAATGACAGGCCAAAACCAAGAAATCTAAAAGTGAAAACCCAAGCCAAGAATTCATGGAAGCGATGGCAAGAGTCTGACATGGAAGGACAGAGGGGGCCCTAAGGAAGGTAAAGAGAAGAGGCCTGGAGGTGATGGAGGAGGGTAGATGTGCCACGGCTCGCAGGGCAGACGGGAGGAGAGGCGGTATCGCAGCGCGGCGCTGGGAGGATGCGCCAGAGGTGTGGAAACCAGGGCTGGAACATCACACACGTTTGGTAGCTTGCTTTCTGGAAAACCAGTATCTAGATAAAAGCAGCCGACAGAAAATTAGGTGAAATGGTCCAGAAACGAGAGGGGTTGATTGATGGGGAAAATAAGAGCCCTGAATATAGAGCTGAAAGGGGGACTTTTAAAATATATATGTATGTATGAATATACATACCTAGCCAAAATGACATAATACTGCCCGTATAGATAAACAAAATGAGTATCCTGCTTTTGAAATCGTTCTCCTACAGAAACCAGTGGGGATTTTCCACTGATTTCCGTGGGGCCAGAGTTTCTCCTGCCTGCAGGAAAGCGGCGCAGCCTGGTGCGTGCAAACAGACCCAGGAGCTCTGTAGGGAGAAAACGCAGCGCGGCTATCAAGAAACGTTTCCTTTCAGTGAACCCAATACCCCTCTAGCCAGCGGGGATGATCTAAAGTAACGGAGCAATCTCCAGGCGGGAAAGCCCTTGCCTGGGAGATGTAAAATCAGCTTGGCCAAGACTCGGCAGGCAGCAGTCACCCTACGAGGGCTGGAGAGCCACCTGGGGCTTCTGGCCGCCTTCTGGCCTCCGGCTTCTGCAACACACCTCCACGGAGCCGAAACGGCTCTGAGAATTCCCCAGTACTTGATACCACTGGAAAGAAAGAGGTAGGCCCATACGAGGCTACTTAAACTTTCCGAGCTACCCTCTCAGAGTGCTGCAGATTGAGTCCAACGTAATCGTTTACCTGTTTAGGGGTCGACTGTCACCACAGTATTGCCCTGTATCAGGTCGTCTGCGTTGTGTGTCAGGTACTCCCCTTTCACGTTATTGCATTAGGCACGAAATGTTGGAAAAATGT
This sequence comes from Anhinga rufa, assembly GCA_013400875.1. NCBI lineage: Eukaryota > Metazoa > Chordata > Aves > Suliformes > Anhingidae > Anhinga > Anhinga rufa. The sequence continues at coordinate 5,011 of VZTV01008078.1, forward strand.
AGCTGGCTTTTCTTTAATATTAAGACTTGCTGATTCATAACCTTGTTTGGAAGATTAGCAGCTCTCTTACTAAGTCAGGACAATATCACAGAGTTTATTAATGTTCACAGGTCAGGCCTATCTTTTAAATCACTGAAAATCAATGACAAAGCCATCGCCATGGGATTGGTCTTCTCTAATTGGAGAAAGAGGGACATTCTGAACCAGAACTGTACAGCATTTGATTGTGCAGCCTGTTACCAAAAAAAGAACCATCTCACTGCATCTTACAGAGCCATTTACATAGATAATGGAGATTTCATATGACTTCTTTTAGACTATCTGATAGGAATAGCTTTGCAAGTATTCACATTCTCCTAACGAGAAGCTGGTGGAAAATTCAAATAAAAGGGCATCGCTGTAATTACTGCATTATAAAGGATTTATTTTATTTTTTTTTAAAGTTAGGTGGGAAATAATAAGAGCAGGGAGGCTTGGTGCATTAATGCTTCACACCATCTGGAAACTCAGCCTTAAACAATCATTCTTCAGGAGATAACTTACCTGGTGACTTCAAGAAAACGCAGCGCGTTATTACCTCTTCATCAGATTGCCAAAAACATTCTTCTGCAATTCAAAATTATACAGTTCAATGCCTGCTGGTTTACTGGAGCAACAGCTATTACAGCCCTGATGCTCTGCTTGTTGAAAATGACCGCTACAGGGAAAAATTGCTTCTTGTTCCCCTACCTGCTCTCCCCCACTGCCTGGCTGTCCCCCGTCCTGTTTATGATACATGTGGGGACGGAAGGGTTTTTCTTTCTCAATACGTTTTATTTTAGAAATATCAGGATCATTTAATTTCCTAATTTTTTTTCTGAATGTCTTGAACTATAGAGAAGAGCAGTGGAAACCTCCGACCTCAGTTTAAGAGGTGGCGATTCTTCCATTTTTGAGACAGAGACCTTTTTCCCCGCGTGTTTGCCAGGGGTCTGAGTGACGCAGAAAACCAGAACTCCTTTCAAGGTTTCAGCGCAACCCTTCTCGTTTGGACTGCGCGCGTTGAACCGCCCTTCGTTGTGTTGGGCCATCACGTGGCTGTCGTGCGCGCGGCGACATAAAGCCTTCAGCCATTCATGGAGCCCCTTGGTGAGAGCAGGACCTGCAAGTCCTGCTCTAGGAAGCAAGACACAAAACCGCTCCCTTTTGCTCTCCCCGTTTTGGTGCTCGTCGTTTCTGTGTATGTAAATGCTTACCAGCAAAGAATGCAGGAGCAGCCCAGACCCTCGGTTAGAGATGAAAATAAACGTGTTTAATTTTCATCTGCCGGAGCTGCAGTGAGTCAGTGCTGCTCGCTCCGCTCCAGCCTCCCTGGTACAGAGGGGGGAAATACTCCAAGAAGGGAAAGGAGGCTGAATGGGTGTGATGCGAAATCCAAGGAAAGCAAACCAACACAAAACCCCCACAAAATACTTAGCTGGAGTTTTGAAGTTTTAATTTTTACCGAATGCCACTCTATTTAAAGTATTCCACATTTTTTTGGATGCAAAACTTAAACGTGTGCCCCGCAGAGAGAATAATAGCTCTGCTTTCTCTAATAAAACCTCTCTTCTGAGATTAACTCTGGAGCTAGCAGTAAGGTCAGTATTTCATTTCATAGAAGTCAGCTCGCGCTGACAAGGGTTTGGCCTTCTTAGTGATGGGCCGTTTGCTGCTCAGAAGTGTGAGGAATGGCTTTCTGAAATATCGATAGCTTGCCTTCGCTAGAGTTCATGATCAAATTTAGCTGGCGAGTATCAACGCGCTACAGCACCCGGACTGAAGGGCTGAGAGGCTTGGGCCTTGGGCCGGCCGCTAAGCTTTGCCTTTTAAATCAGAGGCTAACTCTTCCATTAGCGTAAATCGGTGGTTTATAATAATCTCGAATGAGACTTGTGCCAGAGTAGTCCAGGTCTTGGGACTTGAAAAGGAATAGAAAAACCAGGCTGAGGCCATTAGCATTCTGTTTTCATTTGGGTTTGGTGTGCGCGTGTGTAAATGTGCCTCTACACGCGCGCGCGCGCGCATGCGGGGCCGCGTTTCATTCCCATGGCCGATTCCCATGGCCGTGTGTGCTGCCGTTTAGCAAGGACCTGAGAGCCCAAAATCTTCGTCCTCGTGTGGTTTGATTGACATGTGCAGAGATCTCACATAAAGGCTCTGGGATCCCGCTTTTCATCCATAAAAGGAAAGCCAGGCAAGCTTCATCCCCGGCTAAACCCTTTGCACAATATACATCAATAATGAGGCAGCATCTATTTATATATTGCTCACTGGAAATGACTGAATTCAGACAGAAGCTGGTGAGGCAGCCTGAGCTCCGCCAGCCTCCATGGAGTCTATTGTTAGTACCCAGGATGACTCCTCAGGCAAACGGGGAAGAGAGGCACGATTTGGAGCCGACCACGCCACGGGGAGGAATATCAGCTTTGGCACTTGGCAGGTGGTGTCTCCTCTCAGAGAATGCCTTCAATGGCTCTGCCAGGACCCGGCAGTCACGGAGGAGGAGGAGGAATGCAGGAGAAATGGTCAGAAGAGTAGGGGGGCAAGAGCGCAGCCCCTGGGAAGCGGCATGCTGACCTGGGCTTACCTGCAGGGTGAGGGCTCCATGCCCTTCTTCATGAGAAAAGGAGATGTCCAAGAGGGAATGGGAAGGAGGCAGTACTGGCTTGACACACACCGATGCCCTTCTTGCCATGTCGTTGGGGAAGGTTTCCAACCGTATTTCTTCTTTACCTAGAAAAGAAAAAAGGAAGCCATAAACCAGCCCCATCCAGCGTTGCGACGTTGGTTAGGTCGGTCTGCGTGGCTGCTAGGCCAGCGATGCGGCTGAGGTGCAGCGCCGACACGTGCCCGTGACAATGAAGACTCGCTTGTCTATGAGTAGTTTAGCATAAATGAGGCATTCAAAACCCCTTAGCAAAGCACAATCCAGACAGTGCTTTTGCTCCGTGCCCTTTTTTACTCCTCCTTTTCTCTGTGGCTCTTGTGTACTTTGCCCATATGTTCTAAAGCTATTTTGCGTTCAGTTTTATGTATGTTTTATGTAAATTAGAGGAATCAAGCTCCTCTGCTCGCTAAATTATAAATTGAGTGGAAATTGGCCGACTCTTTTTAGACGATGTCTATAAGTTATACAAAATGTAAGTAATCAAGCTGAGCAGGCTGGGTTGGGGAGGGAAGACACGTCAGTAGCCTGGCCCACGTGAGCTGCATCCACGCATCCCTGTGTGCTGCCACTTGCCTTTGCAGCCTTGAATATCTCTTTAAAGCGCTGATCTACCTCCTTTTAGACCGTTCTCTGAGATGCAGGTTTATTGCCTCCTTTGGTAGTTTGCTGAGCATGTTCATTAAGCCTTGTATAAAGGAACTTCTCTTAAATGCTTGTTTCTGCTCTCTTGCTTTAGGACCAGAGTAGATCCAGACTGCCTCCTCTAGGAGCACTGACTCATTTTCTTTCCCTTCTTCCCCTTATAAGTCAAAATGCCTGTTGGTTTTGGTGTCTTTCTCTTTGGCCTGTTCCCTGCTTTAGCTCCGCTTCCCCTATCCCGCACTCATTTCTGTACGCTTGAGCTTCGCCCTGGGTTATCCTTTCCTTAGTAGCCCACCGCAACCCCACGGAGTAGGACCGTGGTGTAAGAGCGGGAGCCTGGCAGGGGCTGGGAGCCTGAGAAACGCTGCCAGGAGAGCTAGGGAATCGGCTGGTGTCTTGGGACTCTCTGAGATGGTGGAGAATCTGCTACGGGGCAGAAAAGACAGCCTCAGCGTGGCCTGGTACTGCACAGTTAGACCAAGTTTTAAGAAAAAGGGGCCTAAAATCAGACCCCTAAATCTATCTTTATGCATCTAAACGTAGGCTGAATTTTGGGAGCTGGGTAGGACCGGCGTTATCATGAGCAGATATGGGCATGGCCTTGCTCTCCAGTCTAAGGGTTCCTCTTAAAGATGTCAATTTTCAGACAACGGTGACAAACCAAAGTGCCCCTGAAAGAGGAGACCGACTGCAGGCTCGGCACAGGCAGGGGCGCCTGGCAGGCGGTGGCCGTGCCGGCAGCCGCGCTCTGCCGCCGCGTCCGGCAGGACTGACCGCGGGCAGCCTCCTGCTGCCGCCGGCCGCCCGGCCGCCCCACGCGCGCTGAGCCACGTCGCGGGCAGAGCTCGGGAGAGCTCTGTTCTCTGCCCTTTGCTTCCACGCCAGCCACAGAACAGAAAAATATCTTCAGAGAGGTGGTGTAGCGCAGTTCTCGCGAAATCTTGGCCAACGTTTTAAGGCCAGCATCACGGAGGCTGCGAATGCCATTGCCATGGAAAATTCAGGTTAGAAACAGATTGCTGCGGGGGGATTTTTGTGGGTGGTGGGTGGGCACTGCTCCAGGGGCACAGGCCTTTGGCGGGTGGCACGTTCCCGGGTAATGCACAGCCCCGTGCACCCGCAGGGTCCTGGGGTGCCCGTGCGGGTCCCCCAGCCCTCCCAGCCCAGCCTGGCCGCTGAGACGTGCCGCTCGTCGGGCACAGAACGCTCTGCTGACTCCGGCGGGGTTGAAGCACGTGCTTTGTTAAAGGGGATCCCAGTCGGGTCGGTTTTGCCTGAGCAGACAGATGGCCTTCAGGAGTCTCGGGCTAGGACCTGCAGGGCACAAATGGACTCCTCTCTGCTCAGGCTCTGCCCTGCAGTTATTTGAGTTTGGGCTCTCTTTCACCGAGTTCATAAAACACACGCCTTTTTTTTGTTTTAAATTCACTAAATACTTTGATTCAGCGATATACCGTGAGAACGTGGTTTATTCTGTCCAGTGAAATGTTTACCGAGAAGTGATAAAAAATATCCAACCTGCCTTTTTAGAGCTGCTTATTTTATTTCAAAGGGAAGGCATAACCTTTCATTTCCTGGTGTGATTTTTATTAAACCTCTGCCTATTTTATTTGTCAGACCACATATAAATTTACTACCACTCGTGTTTCCAAATAAAAGACATATAGGTTGGTAAGCAGTCTAGAAGTCAAGCCGCTATTCCTTGAAACTCATAAAAGGATCATTTTAATCCATGGAATTGCTCATTAAAGCTGCTTCTCAATACACAAAAATTAAGTTAACAGTAATTAATGTAGCCAGCCTGGAACCTTAGGAAGCTACTGCCAGCAAGTGTCTTTTGGTGCACTCAAGAGGATGCAGTTTGATTGTTGGCACCAACAGACAGGTTGGGAATTGTAAACATGGTAATTAGCAGTAAGTTTCTGGATCTCAACTTGCCAGACTGGCAGTCTGATTCTTGGAGTAGTTGTCGCATGGGAGGAGGGAAAAACAAAGTAAGGGAATTAGAGCAACCTTGCAT
>VZTV01008084.1:0-20738 GCA_013400875.1 Anhinga rufa
AATTCTTTCAATTTAGCAAAAATTTGTTTTAAATATGCCGGTCCTGTGTTTGTTGGCTGACTTCCTGAACACGTGCGTTGCACTGCTACATTTATATATTAAAAGAAAACGTTAGAAAGGGAGTCAGACAGTTGTCCCTTCTTGCCGGACGCCATTTCAGTCATGGCCTGTGTGTGCCCGACAGCGCCGTGTGTCGAGCCGCTAACCACCACAGTCAACAACCAGCCATTGCGGCTGGCTCTTTCATCAGGGCGTCATTCGGTACGTCGCGAACAAGGGGTCATCTTTTATGGATCTGTGTCCCTTTTAAAGAAATTTGCAATCCTGCTTTGAAATCTGTCTGTCCTCATCAGCAGGATGAAAATTGCCTGGCGAGCCATTTGCCGTTAGGCTGCCTTTATTGCTCAGATAGGAGGAGACAAGTGCTTACGGAGCTTCTCCTGCTTGCATCTGACCAGCTGGAGGGCAGACTAACAGGAAACCTTGCTTTTACGTACTGAGAGGAAGGAGCTATATGGTAAATTTACCTACCCACTTAATTTATTCAGCTAGGACCTCTCTCACCTTTTGGCTTCAGATGCCGTTTTTCCTTTTAGTTCGGAGATTATCGTGAGAGTTTCAATATCTCAGATTTCTGATGTTCATTACTTGAAAGTGATTCTTGCACCTATGACAGCAAGTCCACAAAATGACTCGTTATCACAGCATCTAACTTTCATAGTGTTAACTATACCTCAAAATCATATCCCCCCTGGTCTGCGTGGATGGAGCTTGCCCTTCAGCCCATTCAGGTGGGCGTCATTGCCACATCTGATAAGGAAGCTGCCAAAGCTAGATATTAAAAACCAGTGAAGACGGGTTGCCAATCAGCCACAAACTCATTTGCAGTCTGCAGTGCTGTGGGTGAAGCATTATTTTTAGCTTCATTTCCATAGCAAAAAAAAAAAAAAAAGGCAGGGGGAGATTTGGGACAGAAATGCTTCATGATCCTTAAACTTCATTCATCCCAGTGCCTTGAATGTGAGGCTGAAGAGCAGCCCTCACCCTCGTTCTATCCCAAACTAATTGTGCTGCACAAAGGTGGGTTGTGTCAACGCGCCAAGTTCAGGAAGGCCCAGGGTGGCTGGGTACTGAGCTGCACTGCTCTGAAGAGCTGAGACGTGAGGTTTTATGCCCTTTTCCAGTTAGAAGAGCTAACCCCACCCGCACAGCTCGCTCCTGCTGGCACCGGTGGCCATGCGGTGCTGCCGATTCTCCCCAGGCGATTAGGCTGTCATCTCCTAGAGGGACACGGGGAGTGCGCAGACAGTGCAGAGATGAGGCAGGAATCATACGCATTTGTCTTTGTCTCCTTAGCAAAGCTTCGCTCTGCGGTCACCGAGAGTTTTCTTTTTTGCCATAAGAAGTCTTTGCAGCATGAACACCTTGCGTGGAGATAGGGCTGCTGGTGGTGGTTCACGTTAGCAGTGAGAAGGAAATTGCGGTACATTTGTTCAGATGATTCAGGGGAAAGTTTTGGTCTGGGTGTATGTACTGATGATACAGAAACATTCCAGAAAGGTGCTGGCATTATTTCAGTTTGGGTTCAGTAGGTGGGAAAGAATATCTTACAGTGACGGGGAGGTAAGCACGTTTCTGGTGTCCAGAGAAGCAGAAAACTGAAGGGTAATTATTTCCCTCAGTCACTTGGATGAGAGATGACTTCCTACATGACCACCATCTATGACCTGCTCTATTCCAGCTAGAAAATGATCTTAATTATAGCCAGATCCACAATTACTCTAAATTGATACTATTAAAATTTTGTAACTAAGCTGGGCTGGAGTTATGCCGGTTGTTGTTTTCTGGTTTGCATAGAAAATATTTAATGGAAAGTCAAAATACGTCCAGTTAACTCAGACTGAGACCCTTGTTCTGCAGGAATTAATCTTCTCTGTGGCAATATTTTCTTTTACTTTTCCTTCCTCATAAGGTTAGCACGAAGGATGAGCTTTAAGAGTCTCAACTGCAAAGTTAATGCTTTTCAGTCATGTGCATCGCATTTCCGTTAGCAAACTGCATGTCTCCCAGTGTAATGGAAGCTATTTGGTCTCTAGCAGTCACTGCACAATTACCACAGCTATCTCCTGTTCCAGCTCTGGGCAGATGGAGGTTCATAAGAGAATATCAGATATCACTGGGAAGTAGCTGCATGTCAAAAAACCGCTGTGTTTCATGGCAGCTTCCATCCCCAGGGTCCAAGGCAGTGTTTGCAAAGCAAAGCTGTAGAGATCAGTTCCTTCCAATACCCTGATAGCCACCGCTGGGATATAACATTGCAAGTACTTAACGTTGTAGTGTAACAGTAAAAACCGTTCAGGTTAGAAGCGAAAAATAATACGTCTCATTGAAAGTGCAAGTGATGTTAAGATAGAGGAAACGCAATTACTTATTTTGGAATTTGATTAGGACAGCAAACCTAACTTCATCATCCCTGCAAAAAGTGCCTGGGGACATTAATGACCAACGCTGAAGCATAGGGCTGTCTGGGGAAAAAATACTTCTATATTATTATTATTTTTTATTTTACTTTCTGATCTACATTGAAAATGACATCTAAAAACAAAAATAAAAAAGCAAAACTATTAAGTCTCAGAATAGCTGTTGCTTTGATGATGAGGGTGTTCACTAGAATAGTAGAAGCCTGGAAAAAAACCATCCTGGCCAGTTCCTGAGCACAGAGCTTAGGATATCCTTCTGGGTGTCAGAGGCACAGGCTCAAGAATTTGTGCCTGATGGGGAAGATTTCCCAAGTGTCTGAGGAGGGCTCAGTGCCAGTGTCTCCTCCATTTTGAGGTCACTCAAGTGGCAAGGTTTAGAGCCTCCCCCCACTTAACTGGAGAGATTTGTTAAAAGAAAAATAGTAAATTAGAAGGGAATTATTTCCTGTCCACTGTTGTGTCATTGGTCATCTCAGTCTTAAATATTATGGATTAAAAATCAGTCTGCATCAGACCTTCATCCTTTCAACTGTAGCTCACTCTAATACTTTGCTACTTGAAAACATCCATATTTAAAGAGCTGGCAGCTAAAAGTGAAATTATGTTGGCCTACATACATTAGCTGTTGAGGGTTTCTTTTTTTTTTTCTCCTTAATGATGCCAAATAAAGAGCTTCCTACTGTTCAAATGTTGCAAGAAATTCATTCTGAAAATGAGTCCAAATGATTAACAAGTATTTTCAGCATCACAAAACGGTCTGCATACAGCTTGCACAGAACAATTTGGGCATCACGATGTATTGTCCCGATTTTTAGTTTATATGAGTAGGACATTCAGCATATGAATCTAGGCTTCCCCCCACCCCATTCCCCCAAGATGAAAATGAAATGTGTATTTCTTGCAGCATGGTTTCAGCAGGGAGTCACTATTTTGTCAGGTCAGTGCGTCCTGGTGTTACATTTTGTTAAGCAGCATAATGATGCGATTGCCTCCTGTGATGAAGTGCTTGCTGAGTGCTGGAAATTTGGAAAATAAATGTTCATCTGGAGCTCAGGAAGTCGCTGGACTGAAAACCAGAATAAATGCAAATCAAACCTTTGCTTCTGTCGTATTTTCTGCTCTTGGAGCAGTGGACGCCTGAGCCCCTGAAGCCAGTCCTGCCTTATTTATGGTGCCTTGTCTGTTAGAAGTTTTCCGTTCTTTTTCTTTTTCTTTTTTATTTCCCCTTCCCCATTCGTTCACTTACATACACTAAATCAGCGTAAGAACTAGTAGAGACCTACCTGGGTTGTTAATGTTTTTCTGAGATAATTACCCTGCACGTGAAGGGTTTTCCTTTATTATTTCCACTGCTTTTTTAATCGAAAGCCTGACAATGGACGTGTGTCGACCATTCTACCTGTGAAGATCTACAGAAAAAATAATGTAAGGGTGAACATGGCATTCAGGGCCTGTGTGACAGCACGATGGGCAGCTGTAGGTGTTCAAGTGGACAAGAGAGAAAAGTGAAAAATCCTGAAAGTATGTATTTTTAGCTAAAATTTGGCTTTGGTTTTGCTGCAACAAACAGACGAGGGTCCCCATCGCAGCCGCTGGCTGCTACCGCAGCGTTAACTGGGCAGTCCCCAGTGACTGGATCACAATAACGGGTTTGCAAATGGGAGGAACGTCAAAAAATTTTCATTACTTTTTTTTTGATGAGCCTAGTTAAGGTATCTCAGCATGTCTTAGGATGAGCTCTATAATTTGGATGCCATAAAAACAATGCTATCTTGCTTTACGTTTTCAAAGCCCTGCTAGATCAATACCATCTGCTGCCGCGCTTCAGAGGAGCTGCAGGAGTAATCGATTGGGGGGGTTGCTAGCCAAAATGAACAAAAAAAAAATATTAAAACAACCTTTGGTTTGTCCAAAGTGTTTCATACCATTGTATCTTCAAGCCTTCTTATTACGTTCAGATATATTTAGAAACCGTGAAGCGTTTCAAAACATAAAATAGAGCGTTCAATTGAAGGTGTTGGTGAAAATGTTTTCCTTTTGAGAAGAGCTTTGCGGGCAGAGGCAGGTTAGCTTTTCTTGTTTGCGTTTTTTTCAGTATTGTTAATCAAATTTGGCAAGATATATTTATTTGGCAAGATAAAGTTAGTCCAAAAAAAAAACCCAACAAAACAAAACAAACTCCCCCCAAAATTAAGCTTGTGTTTCTCAGGGCTCTGAATACAAGTTGCATTCCATAGGGGATATGCCTGGGAAGTATTTGGAGGTCGCTGTCCTTTTAACTTTATCTCCAAATTTTAAGACCAAAATATTCCTTTGTGCCAAATAGTTCTTTTCCTTTAAGTTTGTGGGAATTGAATCATTTCGCTGCCACTTTTACTAGATTTATTTGATAGTCAGGGCAGGGTTAGTTAATATTTTAACAACTACAGTTTTCAAATACCTTCTAACATCCCTGGCATTTCCCTGTGAGTCTAGAGATTAAAAAAACCACAATCCTAGAAAGGTATGCACGTTTCACTTGATGGGTTGGTAGCACACCCCTAAGCATGCAGAACAAACGAGTCTGTAAATCCTTAAATCCTTCCCCCTCCCTTCTTTGGGAAGATAAATGAACTTGCTATAGGATTTCCTTTACTCCCCCTGCACCCCCCTGATTTTCTCTTGGTTCATCTTTAGAAAGATCTATATACACGATGTTCTCATGACATTTGCCTTCCTGCCCTCGTGGGAAAACCCTATAGAGTTAGAGACTGAGATTTCCAAGTGCTGTGAGAAATGGTGAATGTACACAGAGAACTGGTGAAAATGATCTCTCAGCTACTTGATTATTTAAATGTCGTGTTCCCTTTGCATTCCCCAGAGGTATGTCTTATTCTGAGATCTCTCTGGCCGTAGCCCCTATCACCACTCATCGCATCTGTAGCGTATTTAGTCTCACTCCTAATTTATCTCAGTAATCTGTGGAAGAAATAAGTCGGCTGATAGCTTTTTAGATAGCAAAGTGCTTAGATAGGCAGATGGAAACCTGCTGACGTCTCTACAGGACATGCCTCCTCCTGCCCTCTTGCTTAGGGCCACTAATGACGTTCCTGGGTCACCAGGAACCTTCCCAAGCTGATTTCTAGTCCTGAACTTCAATTCCCTGGACACCTTGTCCCTCTGCTCCTTGCTGCAGAGTCAGGCGACCTTCCTGAGCGTCTGGGAACCACATCTCTCTGGCTGAACAAAGGCAAGAGCAAAAGGAAAATAAGTTTTCTGTCTCTCTGCAGTGCCCATGTTCTCAATGCGCTTGTAGAAGTCCATCTTCCCAAAGAGGAGGGGATTCATTAAAGCTCAGTTGTTCAAATAACTCTTTCCCATCTGATGCCATCACTCCTGTTGGAAACACAGCCGTGTAGTCTGTGTCTGTGAGCTGAAATGTTGACAGAGAATTATTCTCACATCTTTTCACATAATGGATGTGTACAGGTTTTCTCGGTCTCTCCTGCCTTTTTTTTTTTCCCCAGTAGCTAGGAGAACTTTTAGTTCTGTTGCACAGCTTAATCAAGTAGAACTAACTAAATTTTAGCATTTGACAGAAGAGATGGCAATTCTGATTTCATCTCAATCTCAGCCTTTCATGCTGTACGGTAGGTAGTGAAGTGTAGACACCAGACGTGTTTTCAGAAAGCACTTTACTGATTACAGCGGTGCTAAGACCACTTCTGTGCTCTGCAGAAAAATGATTAGTGCCTGCTTGCTCGTCTGGTCAGTTTTTCTCTCCTTTTATTATTTTTTTTTTTAAAGTGATGATGGGCACTTCATGGGCTGGAAACAGTGAAAATGTTTTGGCTGTAAGTATGGCTGACGGCCTCTAGTACGTGATGAATGGTTTGAGGGGTTTGTCTCATAAATAATCTATCGCACAAATGACACCTCGTATTCTCTCGTGCTTATACAGCCCCCGCTGCATAGTGCAAGGGGGAAGGGGAGAAAAAACTGGCAAAACTAATCAGAAGAGTGCAGAAGGAAAAAGGCAATTATCAGGTATTTTCATACCATCAGAGGATCAATATATGGGGCTTTTACCCCCCGAGCAGCGCGGCTCAGCAAGGAGTGCTTTGGCACAGAGGGGGTTTTTTCAGTTGCTGTCATGTATTTGGGCCCTTTTACTCCCCATCCTCTAGTGCCAACCTTACAGTTGCTTCTCTCTCTTCTTTGAAAACTGTCACACTGCCTTTTCATTTGTCACTTATGAAGCATTAATACATTATTAAGAAGTGTTTAGAGCCGCTGTTGTAACAACAGGAGCAAACATTTGTAATACTCTCCTTTGATGCCCTTACAGTCAACATTAAGCAAAGTTTAAGTTAAAACTTAGGAAAACAGTCAACCTTGAAAGAAGTAATGGAAAGGGAAGAAATTACTCTAGAAATAGCACATAGCCAAAGAGGCCAAGGACATTTCCACCTAACGGCTACCTAAAAGCAGGGGATTATTTCATTCTGTCCAGGCAGCATCAGCCTGTTCTGCCTCCTCTGCGACGTTTCTGCTGCTGTGTGAATGCATCTAGCGTTTCGCTGGATGACCAGTTTGGAATGGCTTTGGGCAAGAGCCTTGAAGCACATGTTCCCCATAGTGTTAAATCAGCTTCTCAGTACCAGATCTTTTTCTTATGGCACATTCCTGTTAATATGAAATCTTTAGAGGAATGGAAAGTTGAATCATATCAGTTCTATTACTTTTCTGTATTTATTAGGATGACAGTGCTTCTCCTGCCATATATCTTACATAGCAGGCGACCTGGAACATATTACGTCCTCGCTCCTCTTCACTACAGTAACCTTAATATTCAGCTTTTATTTTCCTGCAGTTTCTTCCAGTGTGGTATGCCTAGAGCTCTTTAAAAATGTGCTTCTTGCACAACCCATATGCCCAGGACTGGGCAGTTGCCTCTTGCCAAGCAGATTGCCAAAGTGCTGAACTACCCCTGCCTTCTCCTTATGGAGGCATTAATAGTTTCTCCTATTTCTCTCCTATCGTAATGTCTTTGTAAGCCTTTGCTGCTTGGTCAGATTTGGTTCCAATTAGAAGCTAATTTAGAGAGGAGTATCTCACAGATGGGTGGGCAACGTGGTTGTAAAAGTTCCATTTCTCTGGGAAACCAAGCAAAAAATCTGCTAAGGTGGTTGCAAGTTGGTTCAACTATTTATCAAAATGCTGCAAGGTCACTGAGCAGCCTTTCATGGATTGTTCCAAAAGCTGGAGCAAAAATATGAGCAGGTAAGCTGTCCCTTGGAGCTGGGAAAGAAAAAGAAGAGTCAGAGAAGTATTTTGCATTAGCGCTAGTCAGTGGTGTGGCGGTGGGGTTGGTGTTGGCAAACATGGTACATGCAGCACGAGGAGATGTTGCAGACCTCTCTGGGTCACAGGGCAGGAGTTAAACTGTCGTGCACGGCCGGTTCTGCTTGTAGGATGAGGGGAACGGCGGAGGGAAGGCTCAGTTTCTGAACACACTGGAAAATGCTGCATTAGGGTGGTGCCCCCCACGAGCTGGGGCTCAGCAGCTCACAGGTGTCTTTCCTGGAATAGGAAAAAATGAAATTCAGACAGGATTTGTCTAGGTATTGTTCACTGGAGGAGGATGCAGTGTGTATATTGGAGATGTGTGGGAGATGGAGAAGACCTCAAGGAGAGCAAACAGTGTAGCATGAAAAATATCTGCATCTATTCTCAATTTCTCCTCTTAATAGTGACTGCCACTCCCTTGTCCCCGTAGAGTAGTCAAACATTTTAAAAGTGGTTTCCAGAGCATAAGGTGTTGAGCTCGAAAAGCCTCCGAGTGACTTATCTCAGGCCAAGAACCAGAAAATAACTTCCCCAAACCTGACAATTCCTAGTGCCTTGCAGCGTAACTCCGAGGCGAGGTCCTCCGCTCACGAGAAGTGGAGTGACCCTCCTGAAACCTGCAGCCAGCTCTAAGCAGCCTGGCAGCGTCTCTTCTTGACAGCCCGAAATTCACTTGAGATATCTCTTTCCCTAGCAGCATTAGGGAGAGTGGGTGAGTCGGACATGGGGGTTTCTCGCCCATGGAGCTGGGAGCTGCAGGAGAGCGTAATTCTTCTGCGTCTGCTTCCACATGTTGAAGATTATTACAGTTCAGCAAAATTGGGTTTCATTATACTCAAAATCAGGTATATGAAACTCTCATTTAAATAAGAAGTGAATGAGAGTTGTAACTTCCACTTAAAGTGCATCTCCTATCATTTATTTTTTATATTATGCCACAGTCGCTCTTTAAATTATTAAAAGCAAGAAGTAAAAAGCTTCTCAGGAGATAGAAATGGATTAGATTAAAATTAATCTGACATAATCCTTTCTCTAAAACTGCTGATTCAGTTTGTGCACAAGTTTATCAACATATTTGAGGATAAGGGATAAGGATAAATTCTTCGCTAATTTGGGAATGCTTCAGCTTGATGTTTCTGACAGCACAGAGAGCATGCAGTGCTGTTTTAATTGATAAAGTTATGGAATTATTAACATTTCCAGTGACACGAATGCCAAGCTCATTTTAGATTGACACTCGTTTAAGCACCAGAGTTGATGTATGTGATCTGCCTCATTTCAGCACGGATGGGTTTTGCGAGCAAGAGTTGCAAAATAAGGTCATGGTAGAGAACAGACTTTGGCACCGGTGTTCAGACCCGAATTTTCAACTGGCGTAGGTCATTTATCACCTTCGGTGTCAGCAGTGCTGCAAGCTTTCTACCAACCACCTACCAGTATACGTTCATGCCCTGGCTGGGCTGTCACAGGCAGGCAGTGAGGTAGGATGTCTGGGGTTTATAACGCATGCTGCCCTCCTGGAGAACTAGAAGGGAAGAGGCTCAACTCTCCAGTAAAGACCTTGGAAATACCAAAATAATAAGGAACATGACATTAATGGATTTTTAATTTATCAGTGACAGCTCATGACATCTTTAGAAAGAAATAATCTGCGAGTTAGTCATGTGGTTTATTCCCCTGTTCAGTTGCAGTCACCAATAAATGAAGATTGAAATGATGTTGAAAGGGGGTAGAGCCGGCTGGGGCTGACTAAAGATGAGTGAAATCTGTCATTTGACAGAATTTAGTCAATAGGCATTTATCAAAAGTTGTAACAACTTGTGATCTCTTTATAAAATAAATTAGAGATCCGAGTCTAGCTCCCAGGGCGCTAACTACGTTGCAACCACCCTTGCCCTCCAAACCCAGCCTTAGCTGGCCCCTTCAGACGAAGCTCTCAGAGCTGCCCAGGGAGGCTGACCTACTTTCAGCTCCCTTGAGATGGTCATAGCAGAAAGTGTGTTGGTGACCCAAACACAGCACTGATGTATCTCCACTTTTGCAATCAAATTTGGGTTTCCAGATCCCTGAATGCATATAGTGCTTCATGTAAGTCCACAGTCCTGGCTGCCTGAGCACTGCTTCCTATGGGGGTAGTATTTTGTTGTTGGAAAATAAATGGAGGTATTGGGTTTGGCATTTTCTGTTACCTGATACGTATGTCTAAATGTGCAATCGTGATGGTTTTTTCAGCTGGTATTTATCACAACACTGTTTACCTCTCAAGTATGTGAACAGAATTTTTTTTCCAGTGTGCTAGAGGCAAGTGCCACAGCATCATGTCTGTCCGTGCAGAGACCTCCCCTAAAGCACATACCACCGCTCTGCTTGGCCAGGTATTTCAGCCTTGGAGTTGATCATAATATTAATTCATTGCAGTAAGAAAATTCTCCGCAACCAACTTCCTTTTTTTTTAAAGGTTTGATCTAATCTCTTATAGCTACAGTAAGAGGCTGATCAAAGGTAGTGAAAGCTGGTATTAAAGGATTAGCTAGGTCACATTGAAATATGTTTTAAAACAAGCCCAGGGACCTTTAGCTTTACTGAAGCAAGTGCACAAAAAAAAAAGATTTTTAGGCTAACTCTCTCTGACTTTAAACAGAAAACAAACTGACGGATTAAATCTGTGAGTCATTCCTTAAGGTGATAAGTGTAGCACTTTACGTAGAACAAGCCTGGAAAATGGACGCCACGAATGAATCTCGCAGAGCAAAAATACAGTGCAGAATTAAAAATCAGTGTAAGCGTCATTTATGCACATGCCCAGCTTACAGCGTATTTATTCTCATTTTATGTTTGCCCATAAGTAATTAGCAGCTTCATTCCAGCCCCCTTTATCTTTTTTTCTGGCCAATCTCTCTTCTCTTTCCTTTCCATTTGCTACTGACAGTATCTGCCACAGAGGTACTTAATCTCTGGCTGTCAGGTGAAGATGAGTGTTTCTTTGGAAGGATGTTGATGCCACTCTGTGGACCATATCAAACTATTATTCTTTTTTTTTTTTTACTGGAATTTCCTCATTGAAATCAACTTACAGAGAGAGCATCATACAGATCTATACATTACTCAGTGGGAAAAGCTGTGAAATTATCTAGGCTTGAATCAGTGTCATAGGAGACCAAGCGTGCATCACCTGGCTTCCAGAAGTACAGTGTTGCATGATCAGTAGGGGTAAAGGTTGTAGCAAAAATATATCTCTATTTACCCACTTGTGAGTGCTTTCTGCATTGTTGCTCTTTTTTAAGGTTGGCTTGATGTAGTTACATGGCACAATACATTGCACGCTTGGTAAGATTTTTCCATAATCTTTATTTCACCGTAAATCAGCTGCCACGACTACCCGTGGGGACTCCTTTATGCCGGGGGTGGTGGTGTTTCGTTCCAGGATTGCCCATCTGATAATTTCCCATTCCTTAGCAAAAACAAGCTTTCAGTTAATAAATTTCTTCTTCAGTGGACCAGTATCTCTCTTGGTGGGCCCAGCAACACAACTTTTTGAGTGTCTGGAGCATCATCTTTGGTTGATGCAGTTCAAGGTTGCATCTCCATTGGGAAGGGGCATGGCTGGGGGAACTGGCCCTTTCCACAGAGTCCAAGAGCAGCTGGGTCACTACTGGGTTGAGCCTGACTCCAGAAATATAAATTTAAACCAGAGGTGCGTGAAACTGAATGGCATCAAATCTAATCCTGGGCACGGTTCACCAGTTTCAGTAAACACCAAACCTGGTGTTTACTGTATGGTGAGCCCTTTTGACAATACCAGACTGGGTTGGGTTGTTGGTTTTCTTTTCAGGGAAGTCAGGCTGAGCTGTAAATTTCTGTAAGACAGTTTATGAAGTTTATCAGACAAAAAAAAATATAGTTTCTTCCAAAACCTGCCAGCCTGCCTGCTAGATCGGTGGGGGTGCGGAAGGGTGTCTGCTGCCCACCAGACGTTTTTGAAATAGGTTTGTGTATTTAACTGTAGTAAATACAACAGCACAGGACTCTCCATCTCATAACATTTTCCATTCAGTCATAGATACAGGCTGCTGTTGATTTTTCTCCCTGAGGGAATTTTAAGTTAAAATTTCGTCAAAATCCCCAATGGCACAGTGCAGTAGTCATTAATGTTCCTGATGCCATGGCAGCCGGCGTAGCCAGCCATTGACTGGGGCTGGAAGCTGTTTGCAAGAGATAAGCCAGGTCAATTGTGTACAGCCATCAAATATTTAACTATTTTAGAGATACATTAAAATGGAGATGCAGCAGATAGAGGTGATTATTGATTAGGCTCAGGTAATGAAGACCTCTCACCTTTTTAATTACGTATACATGAAGCTCTACATACTGGGCGAGCATGGAGTCGAGGGGCTGGGAAGCAACTACAGCCCTGCACACATTACAAATTGCTGTGAGGATGAGTCTGACACAGAACTTGGCCAATTTGCACGTTTTTCTCATTCTTACACACTTCTGACTTGTTAATGTCCATGCCGTAAACCAGCACTAACACACACATGGGCACAGTTACATTTACAAGAATAATTAACCCCCCCAAGTAGAAAGGGGCCCCTTGCCATTACTGTTAGTGTGTGGTTAGGAGATGCCGGCAGTGCAGCCTGTGGTACACTCCCATTCCTCCGCTGGTGTGCGTTGGACCCTGTTAGACCATATTGGAAGTTGTTGTCCTGGTTGCGGCTGGGATAGAGTTAATTTTCCTCCCAGTAGCTGGTATAGTGCTGTGGTTTGGATTTAGCATGAGAATAATGTTGATGACACAGTGATGGCTTAGTTGTTGCTGAGCAGTGCCTACACTAAGTCAAGGACTGTCCGGCCTCCCGTGCTCTGCCGGGGGCACAAGAAGGCGGGAGGGGGCACAGCCAGGACAGCTGACCCCCACTGGCCAGAGGGATATTCCATGCCATATAACGTCATGCCCAGTATATGAACTGGGGGAGGTTGGCTGGCAGGGGACAGTGATTGCTGCTCAGGGATGGGCTGGGCATCAGTCAGCGGGTGGTGAGCAGTCGCATCTCTTGTTTTTCCTGGGTTTTGTTTCTCTCTCTCTTTTTGTTGGTTTCCTTTTCAGTATTATTATTACTATAATTATTATCATCATTATATTCAATTGCAATTATTAAACTCTTCTTCTCTCAACCCACGAGTTTTCTCACTTTTGCCCTTCCGATCCTCTTCCCCCACCACACCGGGGGGTGAGGGTGAGCCAGTGGCTGGATGGGGCTTGGCTGACGACTGGGGTTAAACCAGGACAGTCGTGTACTGTCATTATTGGAGGTTTGTAAGAAAAAGTTTGAAAAACCTCAGCGATGTCAGAGCTGTCATGCCTCAGGTTTGAGAGATGACCTCTTAAAGTCTGTTTCAGATCTTTATGATGATTTCCATCATCACCCATCATGTTGCCACTGACAACAGTGACTAGTGGCACTTTCATACTGTTCTAAGCTAAATTCTGCAAACTGATTCACTAATATTAGCAAAGACGAAGGGCACGTGTTTTTCCCTGTCCTATCTGGCAAGGACAGCACATTTCTTTGTGTGCAGACGGTTGACTGGCTGGCTGCTGAGTAACTTGCATCATCAGGTTTAGCACAGATGAGGGTTCATTCAAAAATGAATTATTAACTTTAGGTTAATCTTCTTCATTCTTCATTATTCTTTCTGTTGAAACTCACATTCGAGGCACAGACGCTGTGCTGGTGTTACATGGCTGGGCAGCCCTGTGTGATGGAGAGGGCAGAGCACAGAGTCAAGGGGAGAATTACTGAGTGGTGTTTTCATCCAGGTTGATTCCCTTAAATTATTCTGCAATTATTTAAAAAGAGAAGATAAAAAATTGATCCAAAGTGCTAACAGGGCAACGAAATGGTCTGAAGGCCCACAAAAAAATGCGCGCAGTGCATAATTCATGTAGCTTTACTATTAAAATAAAACTGTGAAAGAGAAAAATGGTCAAAACCTCCAGAAACCGCAGTGCGGTTGCCAGCAGACAACTGGTACGGGTGGAGAGGAGCTTCGGGGTTTTGAGTAGAGCCACATACATGGTACATTGTGCGAGGGGTTCGTCTTCCCCTTATAATCCTCTTTCCTCTTCCCCAGTGCACTCAGACAGCATGTTGTGGTGTGTTGAGCCTCCTTTCCAGCTTGTGTTATGTTATTCATGGGACTGTGGATGTTGATTGCCTAATCAAATCGCAGTGAAATTTGAAATTATGAATATCCCCTACAAGCAGTCAGCAAAATTTAGTAAGCAAGATGAGAATACCGAATGAATTCACAGGACACTCATCAGATAATCAGTTACGCTTTATCATTGCCCAAATTTACCGTAACCATCAAAACACCGTTAGTACCACTTAAGAGAAATTTGAACACCAAGGAATGCAATCAGAGCAAAAAAAAAGGAGAAGTCTACAAATTATTCACCAAAAATTGTTCTTTTATGAAGTTTATACAGCATTGCTATTGTCAGAGACGTTACCCACTCAAGCCCATCACAGGGTGCAGTCACAGAGGTGTACGAAGGTGGTATTAACGGGGCATGAGCTCCATGTGCCAGGGTTTGTACCGCAGTCGTGTTCTGCCAGGCTGAAGTCTTGCACCAGGCTTCATCGCAGGCGACTGAAGCTACAGGCGGCTAGGTTCTTCCCTCACTCCATTCAGGGCAACATTATCCTACTTCTGTATAGTGAAAATTACGTTTTGGCCAGACCTAAATATGGCATTGCGATGACAACGGCTTTTATGAACTGGATGGGGGGGATTATGGGACGTGGTTGGGGTTTTGTACAGCAAAATGTTATTACAGTATCTGAATACATAAAATAAGTAGCAGGTGTGAACGTTTGGCCTGGAGCACAGCGAATGCTGGAAGGTGAAGGGCCGGGCTCACGCGTCCATCCGCTTCTCTAATGGAAAGCCAGATAGCGGCAGGCACAGACGGTAACGCACGCGATAACACACACAGAGCCAAGGAACGTGTGTCTGTACTAAATCATATAAAAACACAACGCTGCACCCAGTTCCTTGGTGGCACCAGTTGCACTGCCGTAGCCGAGGGCTGAAGGGAGTAGCTTCTCTCCAGGAAGAACTTCCCGTGACTCCTATTTTGCTGTCGGCTGTATCTGGAAGGGCCCCATCTATGACAGGGAAAGCAAAGGTATGCAGTAAAATAGACAGCAAAACTTCAGCACTTCCCAGACATAAGAATAAATTGCATTTGAAAAAATTAAAAAGCAGACATAGTTTTATAGAACTGGATGATCAAGGAAAGTCCAAACCTAACTCATGGAGCTGTGTTCACCGTATCTGGATTTAATTGTCATTGTCTATAACATACCGGGATGAGCCTCATCTTTTATTTCAAAATGTCTCAAAATTAGGTGCTGCTCTTCCAAAATGCTGTACTACTGCAATTACAGTTTGGGTTGCTTGGGACTGTTACGAAGGGAGGATTTTCTTCGTTTCCTTAATTTCATATTTGTTTCTTGCCATGCATAATGAAGCCTAATTTTTGTGCATCAAGATTTATAGGGAATGCTGCAAATCTTTTGTTTCACATTGAAAAACAGTTCCCTCCTGTCCAACTTGAGAGTGACATACTAGGTGATAATATAGAAATTATAGGAATCATTAAAGATTGGATTAATCTCTGTAACTTTCAGTAAAGCCTATAAAAAAATAATAGTGTATTGTACCACACTGTTCTTATTAAAAATGATAAATGATCCCCATTTTTTGGCTAATACTAATTTCAAAATTTCATTGTTCTATTCAGCTTTATGGTTACCATAATCTTGATGTTTTAATAGCTTTTCCCATAATAGCTAGAGAGACCTTTTTAAGTGGCAGCCTTGACTTTATGGAAGAGACTTTAAGAAAAAAAAAAAAAATCGCTTTAAGAGTTTCTTGTATTAAAAGGCAAAGACAAGGCAAAGACAAAATAGTATGTGTGTGACAAGACAGAAGACCAGAGAACATTATTTTGGCAAACCATATGGTCTAATTATAATAATTACTCATAACAGAATTTCTGTTCAGCTTTCAGTAACCCTTTTTTTCACCGCTTGCTATCATTTAGAGAAAGTTTAAAATCTGCAGTGTCTTTAGCTTTGTTTCTTGTCTTGAGCAGAGAGTGTTCTGGGGGCTGCACGGGAGAGACTCACGCTTTAATAGAGTTTATCATTGAATGCTTTAGAAAAATGACGAGATCTGAACGTGATCAGGAAAAGCAGACCCAGGAGGGCTGCATGCTTTGCCAAGCAAAAAAAAAAAAAAAAAAAACCCAGACAAAAACCATGCAACACGACAGCGTGATGCAACTTCCATTGCTTTGCATCTCTCATTTTGCCCGGGGTGAGTGAAGGTGCTGGGCTGTGGAGCAGCACCCCGGCGGGCTCAGCTTCTCCAGAAACGCAGCCGCCCTCCAGCCCTGCGGTGCGGCACCGGGCTGCCAGGTTTCTCTGCTGGTGCCCTGGCAAGCGGCTCAGAGCTTTTCTTCTTGGGGGAAAAAAAAAAAGAGTTTGTCTGCACTCCGGTAATAAAATTGAAAAGGAATATATATTAAACATCTAAAAATCTATATTCAGGTGGCTTGAATAATTTATTTCCTTTTTAATTGCTAAAGTTGATGGCAACTGCTGGCTGCTCTGTATTTTGTTAAACCATGATATTTAGCCATGCAATAGTGGCAGAGGCCTCGGGTTCTATTTTTAAATATTCATTGATAGTTGTATGTGATGCAGGGTATGTGTTTGCGGTTGGTACACTTGGTCCTGAAACACAGAGGTAACCTGAGCAGCAGGGTTCACTGTAGTGCGTGGGGAGAGCGACTGGTGTGAGAGAGTCTCTGAAAGGGATAAAAGGAGTGAAGAAAAAGGCTTCTGGCTTCTTCTTTGGCATTGCTGCCACGCACGTCTAAGTAAAACAACTTTGCAAATAGCAACTTGAATAAAAGGCTGTCGGTGGAGCTTTGAATCAAGACTGTTCCTGTCTGATGTTGCATAGATGGATGTATGAGGCATATAGCCTGCCTGCCACGTACCGCTTATCATGTTCTCCTGCCGATCACTAGCCCAGAGACATAAATATTAATGGTAAGTGTACCGTGTTATCTCTACGTGATTGAGTGTCTCCTGAAAGCCTCTACTGCAGTGGCAGGGGAGGGAGCGTGGAGAAGAGGTTAATGGTCTGCTGGTGTGCAGTGGGCTCTCCTGCCACGTGTCTGATCTGGGAGTGATTTGCAGCTCTGCATGTTTGTGCCCATCGCTTCCACCATCCATCTCAGCTAAAGTCAAATCAAGCTTCTGCTAACACGCCTGTGCTCTCCCCACCTCTACCCCCACTGCTCTTCACGAGCCTGAATTTTCCACAGGCTCCTTTGCAGGAGGTGAGTGATGTTAAATAATTTATGACACTCTTCCCCATCTCCGCTGTCTTTGCTCTGGACCGGTAGAGCAAATAGCTGGCAACCTGGGACCTCGGGCACAGAAAGTTCTTTTGGCCAAAAGAAATCCACTTTCCTTCTTCTACCACGTGCCTGCGATGGTAGTGTGGGTATTCCAAGTACCCAAGTGCATGTAACCTGTCAGCGTGGATTTGTGTAGGTAAAAAACACACTTCAGGTGGTCGGTAGAGCAAGACAAGTTTTGGGGTTGAATGTCTTCCATCTGGCGATGGCTTGAGCCAGGGTGCATAGACCATCTGTACCAAAACTGTACAAGTAACTTCTCCATCCTCCTGTCCGTGCTGATAATCATTATGGAATTGAAGATTTGCAACCCAAAAATCTTCATCTCATTCTGATCTATCATGGAAATCCAGGCCGTCAGGGCAGCAAAGTACAGTGCAGTATGAAAGTACAAGATAGGTCTTTGCCGTGGATAACCAGGTGCTCTGCTCCTGGCGGTGGGGTTGCAGCTAGCGGGGTTTCTGCTTGTCTTTAGAAACAGCAAATATGGGTCAGAAATCTTCCGACAATATTCTGTGTTTGAGACCTGCTTGAATGTGCTTTAAAGGGGAAATTAAAAGTGTCGTAAATTAGGTAAAATTACATTAAAAGGGCCCCAAGTTAGAAAGGAGAAGTTTGTAATAAATTCCTCGAGGATGTAGAGTCTAAATGTGTAATTAGAACCATGAATCGCCTGCTACTGCTCGTTCTTTGTACTGGAAGACTCCATGTCTGTAACTTTGGTGAACGTTTCAATCACGCGCAGTCACCAGGAGCCATCTCAGGCTGTATTTTAAGTGTCTGTTTACACAGTTGTTACAGATTGCCTATGGGATGTGAACTGTCTATCACTTCCAGAGCAATTAGTATGTGAAACCTTATCAAAAGAAATCCGTCAAGTTTGAAAAGCCATAAATATTGCACCAGGATCTCTAAGGAAATCAAAGTGAGTTTGATATAGTATTTATTTACATGTTGCTGCACAAGCAAACGCACTTGCAGATGCTCCAGTCTGCATTATTCCCCATGCTCTATATTCCATCAGTCCCATGTTATTTGAGAGAGAGAATGATCCGGTTGTTTTAAATATTATATAGTAATAATGGGCTGCTAATATCGAAGGCAGTGTAATTCGGGCACTTGTCTTTTTCTGGACGATGATTTGTCGTAATGAAGGGAAGGCAGAGCTGTAACATCAGGTCTCCATTATGCTCCTCGTTTGATGTAGCCAAATGAATAGAGTTTGAAGATGGATTCTGGGGAGATTTTGATGTTTTGTGCTCTAGAAATAGGTCTCCGTTAGCACCCTCTGCGTTGGGCTCCTCTGTGTGGAGGAATCCCAGATCTCTTTGGTCAGACCTCTTTACTATTGCACAACTTGCCGTTTGCCTTCTGCTCTCCTGTGACCTGCTTACGCAGGATTTCCAACCTAGCACTCAGTTCCAGTGACACAAAATTCAAGACTTTTTAACTAAGGCAGAGGCTAGGAAAAGCTACTACAATGATCATAAGATTGGAAAGCCTGTCTTGAAAATGAAGGCAGAAGGGCTCTTGATGGCTCTCACCAGTGAAGAGGCAAGAACTCTTTAAGCTAAAGGCATCATTAGCCCAGGAGCACATAGCTATAGACTAATAATGAAAATATTTAACCTGGAAATTAGAGGGTTCTTAGGAATTAAAGTAATACCAACTTAGAAAAGTAGGAGCCAAAAACCTTGCTGCTTCTAGGGTATATTTATGAATAGGACTGTGTAACCTCCTGGGGAAGGATAGGGTGGGAAGGGGATTGTTGATCCAGAAGGACCCTCCCAGTTCTGTGTTTTTCTGAGGAATGTGTGGTCAGTTCACCATCCCACAGTCAATGCAAAACGTTGTCGTATTGCAGAGCTCGGGGGGCTTTGGTGGAAACCTGCGGTGTGAAGATTCACTCAAATTTAAATGCCTCCGTGCATTCCAGGGCAGTGATGTTTATTTGCCTATTGCTGGATGCTTCTGGAGGAACAAGATAATTGTTCACCAAGAGTAAATGAAAAAAAAAAAAAAATTAACTACTTACAGAAAATAATAAGCCAGCTGAGAAGTGGTACCTTGTTTGCTCTGAGTATCCTCTTGACATCAGCATGAGGTTACTTATAATTAGATGCACATGTGTAAATATGATTATTAGATATTCCCACATAAACATAATTATCATATCTTCCTAAAAGTCTAAGCAGGCATTTTATAATCCTGTTGTTAAAAATAAATATGTAAAAGCCAACAATCTGCATTCAGCCTCTTATATATGTAAACAGTGGAACATGAGGGCAGAATATATTTTCCAAAGTACCTAATGGTAGTTGAGGTCAATTACAGTTATGACTCATTAGGGTATTAAACTAAGAATACGCTTTTTCGTATAATTAGTGTTCCCTTAGAAAACTACAGCAATCTTGTATTCATTTTAGTTCTTCGAGCCTTTTCAGGGTGTTTGGGCATTAGTCTTAGGCAAATATAATAGGGTTATATTGCATCAACCTCACTTACAACCTCTGCAACCACTTGCAGCATTTCTCTCGCTTATTTTTTCATTGCTCAAATAACTTCCAAAGATGCCTTATAAAAGACAGAGTACTATCTAATTAGTCATATAGAAGATTACAGCCGCTCAATTTAGCGTTCAGTTTTTTGCTGATTCAGAAATTCCAAAGGAATGTAACGTACAGTCTGTGATAACACGGCTCGGCAGATCCTTCTCCAAACTGCCATTAAAGGAAAAAAATTAATAAGAAAGAATAAAAGAAAAGTCATGAGTCAGGCTGAAACATTCATGACAAAAAGGTGAGATTCTTGTGAAATGCATTAGATTCTGGATTGGACGAACTTGAAGGCACAACAAGAATATTAGATCCGTGTGCAGGCTCAGAAGTGTCACAGTTGGAAATTTATATTTGTCGCCATAAAGATGAGAACTTGCAAAATGTTAGCCTTTTTATCATTTCATGGGCTGTGATATATCCAATTTCCCTAACCAAAGGGGGCAGGGAGAAAATTATTTTCAGGGCTTTAGCTCCGACTTGAGGTGGAGCCCAGCATGAGACAGCGCCCCGTGGAGATGCGCACCCTGTCACTAACGCTGGTGGTACCTTGTGCTTCCAGAGCTCACCTACGCGTGGATCTTCAACGAGTACCCGACCTTCGTACACCAGGACAATCGCCGCTTCGTTTCGCAAGAGACTGGGAATTTGTACATCGCGAAGGTGGAAGCTTCGGACGTGGGCAACTACACGTGCGTGGTGACGAACACGGTGACCAACGGCAGAGTCCTGGGTCCCCCCACCCCACTCATCCTCAGGAACGATGGTAGGACTTGGAGGAGGGGCATTGGGGGCTGGGGTTGGAGAGGTTCTTTGACTGTCTGTCACCCAGGAATTCAGAAACAGCCTGAAATATATATATATATA
>VZTV01008086.1:0-16106 GCA_013400875.1 Anhinga rufa
TTTTTTTTTTTTTTCACTGTTAAATGGAGCTTTGGTTAGGTTGTCCTGGCAAAGCAGTGTGGGTGACCCTGGGTGTGTCTTTTGTGAACCTATATAGAGGGCCCAAGAGTTGCCTTTTCATTGCCTTTCTAATGACTTAACTGTCTTTAAAATACAAAAAGACCTATACAGTGACTGGGGTATGGCACGGCCACACATATACATGTCTTAGTAAGACAGATAGTAAGGATGGAAGTGGCTTCTTGACGAAAGCTTTGCTACTGGTAATGTTACAGATATTTCCTTCTGCCCAAGTAAGAAACATTACATATCTTGCATTTTCTTTGGAGGTGGAAGATAGGGTCTTTTTAAGACTATTGGCTTTAAGGGAAATGCAGAAAGTCACTATGAAAATAAATATGTTTTTAAAAAAGATAGAGACAAAAAATAGCCTTTCCCCCACCTGCTTTTGAGGAAACAGTGCCCTTTGCATGTACATTTTTAAGGAACAGTGGTAAGGCTGCGCATACCCTGAAAAAATGGATTCATGTACGTTGTCCTGACGTTCTGTAGCGATTGTGAGCAGTGAAGTAGCTCTTTGAATGTCAACCACCGTATGTAAGCCCTTTTATAAAGTGACCCACCTTCATCCTAAAATTAGGTAAGGTTTTTTTTTTTTTTGCCTTCACTGCGTCTGCTGGAAGGATGTTTCATAGCCTTACTGCTTTGTCAGTTAAAACCCTTCCTTCTCATTTTCAGCCCAAAGTTAATCATAGCTAGTCTATTTGTTCTCATGCCAACATGATCCTAAGCTTTTTCCTCCCTAATGTTTACCTGCTGCTAGCAATTTTGTTGCTAGTCTAAATGAGTTGCGCTTCACTTGTTTATACAGAAGAAAGTTCCATCTTCCATATCATCATAAATTTCAGTTAAAATTAATCTTTCTTGAACATTACAGATAGTTTTCGTAATGCAGTGTCACCTTGTATATATACAGTGACATTGCTACTTACCTGTTTCTGCTAAAATTCTTGTCTGGGACATCATAAGGCCCTTTGAAGTGTGATTTAGATGGGTTTGTAATTGTGGTCAACTACTGGTTTTTTTTTCCCCTTCTTATATCATTTAGAGTTAATAAGGTCCCAGGGATTGTTATTTCAGAGCATGTTCTCCTTCTTGCTAATTTTCATTCCAACTCATAATACAACTTTCAAGAGTTTTCTGTATGGTATCTCAGTATTTCTCTAGATTGAAGATACTACAAAACTTTGTCATCATCCAGTTTCCTTAGTATTTTCTGTATAAACTCACTCGAGTACTTGTCGTGTTAGATTATCCATGATGCAGCTGTTTGAAATGAAATTTTAGACCCTGATGGACTAGTTAAAATGGAAAGAAGTGACTTGAGAATAAAGCAGTAGAGTTTCAGTCTCTGCCTTGTCATTTGGCCTCAAGACCAGGCTCACTCCTTGATGAGTGTTACGAAAAGAGTATAAACATAACCACGATATGGCTGTTTTGGAGTGGGAGTGGTTAGCGTATGATGCTGCTTTTCTGAAGACACAAAGGAAATTAAGAGGCATTTCCCAGTCCTTGGCTACTATTCTAACCATAGGATTGTCCCTCCTGTCTTTTAATGATCTACTGTTTTATTTAAGAAAAAATAAAAAGGTGAATTAATAATGAAAAAATGGCTTTATAAACCAGAGCAGAAAGTGTCTCTTTAATATTGCTGTAACGTGGAGTGCTTATAGGAAGCATAACCCAGCAACAAGCAGTTGCTGTGTCTCTCTTGCAGGTCAGGCACTGCAGTCCTGATCTGCTGGATGGCTCATGTTGCACTTCATCTGTTCGCTTGGGTTTCTACTGATGGAGTCCAAAGGGTGTAGGAGAATGGTGCCAAACCAGATTTTCTGACTTGTAGTCAGGACGTTGCCAGGGTGTGCATTTGGAGCTGGGAGCTGCAGAAGTGTATCCCACAGTTTAGATGTACCCACGATCTGATGTTGGATTTTTCTCATGTAGCAGAGCAAGTAAATGCCAGGCTGTCTGCTTCAGAAATGCTGTGTTGCCACAGTATCTTTTGCTGATAGACTGTTGTTGATTAATCTTTTGCGTATTCTTTGGGAATTAATTTTCTATCAGTGCATTTTAATAATTTTCTCACTTTAACCCTTGTGTATTTATAATTACAGGAAGCAGTACAGCTGACAGTGAAAAGAAATACCCACCTAGTGCTTTCTTGTGGGTTCACTGTTTCCAGCTTGCACAGCATTGCTGTGGCGGTATGAGCTTGCACAATGGTCTTCCTTTTGCTCATCTTGATGCCTAAACTATTGACTGACATTTCCTCACTTCTTGAATCTCAGTTACAGTGTTAACATGCCAGCTCCAGCACAGCCGAAGGCATATATTTTTTTTTTGCCCCGTTTAAGGACTGATTTGACTTGTGGTTCTGTGAATTCAGGGCAAAATGTAGGGATTTGCGGAAAGTGATTCGCAGCTGGTTACCAGTATAAAGGACTCAGGTTAATTCGAAGGGCCTGCATGTACAATTAAATGTATGTACTTGCCACATGAACAGAAGTCCTAGACTTTGCACACTCTTGCTATAGCTAAAACAAAAGGTGGTATCTTTTCTCTTTTCTCAAACCTTTTATAATGAATGTGAGCAAAATCAACAGGTACAACAATGGTCCTATTGTTTCTGTTCCCCACACTTGTCTTTAAAGAAAAGAAAAAAAGAAAAAAGGATGTTTCTTTAACTCCAAACAAGTCTTAACTCTCTCTACCTGTGATGAGTGAACCACTGGGTCTGCAGCACTTAATGTTTATTCCACTACCTGCTGCAGACTCACTCTTTCTCAGTTTTATATGATGTTTTTGTTGCTGATTTTAATATTTTCAGGAAGTTTCTGAGGTCCAGTCTCTCCATAATGCATCCTCTTCCCCCCCATTATGTCTCATTCTTCTTCTGTACTGCTAGTGTTTTACAGTCATGATTCAAATCACAACATAATGAGACATTAGGCATCGATATGTCAAGCTGTTAGAAAGACGCAAGGGAGATGGTAATTTTCAGTAATTTTCGAGTCTAATCAAGTGTGTGTATGTTGCCCAGATTACAGCATACTGTCGAATTACACAACTACCCTTTAGCTCAGATGCTAGTAGCTTTCTAGGTTGAAAAAGTTCAGTTTGGGCTGAAGAAGCCACATATTTTTCTTCTGGGATTTGCAGTTTCCAAGCCTGCATTGCTTCCTGCATTTGAGCTTGGGAAGAAAGAACCAGCCGGTCTGTGCGTACGCAGAGTTGCAGGCGCCAGAGCACAGGCGTACCTGCAGCACCGCCAGTGCCATCGGTGGTGTGGGAGCGCGTTGCTCTGCTCACTAACAGCGCTACCACCTCCGTGCCCAACCTTTAATTATCCCTGATGCTGTGAGCGTAATACAGACTTATTTGCGGGGTTGAAGTGAGACAAGCATGCCATCTTGTGAGCAGGCAAAATGGGAGCAACATATAGGTTCTGCTGTGTGTGGATGAAGAGCGAGTGTTACGAGTGTAGATGTTGGGCATTTTTGTTTCGGATTCAAAGGAGATCCAGAGCTGTAATAATCTGGTGTGTAATAGGATAGGAAATCAAATTGAAGCTTTAGATCTGGGAGTAATAAAGAGTAATTCTTTTTCAATTAATGGGCCAAGGCCTATCAAGATGCTGTGGGATTCAATAATATAAAAGGTTATTCTTTTAAAGAAAGAAGACTCAAGTCTATGTTTGGTTCGAACAGTAGATTCTCATGCTGGAGAAGACCCACGTATACAAATATACAAATATACAAAGCTACTTCACAAATACATGACTTCTCTTTATTGCAGTCTCTGTTCTTTACGTCATGCATGCATATACACGCTCATCTTGTTATCTACATACAAATGGTTATACGAATGTCTTATGACATTAAGATTTTTATCTGTGTGATCGTGGGCTGTTCTTATTACTCACAAGAAGAGAAGCCATGGACAAGTTATGAAGATAATTTCTAATTCCTCTCATGTATTCTTTCAATACATACTGCTTAACAAAAGAATTGTTTTAGAGATGCTTAGATTTAATTGGCTCTGATTTCATCTCTGTCTTCTTGTAAAGCAAGGCATCTTTGCAGCATAAATCCAGTTGTACCAGATTTCGGGGGATAAGAAATTTATAGCTCACACTAACACCTAAAAAATGGCTACATCTATTGTGAAACATTCTCTACAGAATTATCACAGTTTTTGGGTCCTGTATCAGTTAATCAAGTAATGTTAGAAGCTGCATTCTCTCCTGACTGCTAATGGTACAAAGATTGCTTTTGCAGCCTTATGTCTTGTGGTTTATCAGATCAAACTGTTACAGGAGTAATTATTTACTCTTGACTAGTCCCATTTTGGGAAGAATCCGCACGCTGATGTGTGGATGAAACATTTATCTCTTGGGTTGTTTGAAATAACAATTGTGGATGTTCTGAAGCTATTCCTAGATTGGAAAATTAGAAGCAGCCCTAGCTCGGATTGATTGGCATGGGGAGAGCAAGCAGCAACAGATTATTGATTGGGCAGCAGCTAG
Organism: Anhinga rufa; assembly: GCA_013400875.1. NCBI lineage: Eukaryota > Metazoa > Chordata > Aves > Suliformes > Anhingidae > Anhinga > Anhinga rufa. Next base: position 4,586 of record VZTV01008086.1, read on the forward strand.
CTGAGCAGGATGACATGATCTATACTCAGCCAACTGGCTTACATTTGGCAGTCCTTTTATTCAGTTGTGGTTATCTTGCCCCATCTGTGTTGGACTCTCAGCTTCTCCACCTAATTGGCTGTGTTAATTTGTAGCCCGCACCTTCAGATCTCAGGTACATCCCAAATTCCTTTGCACAAGTTGCAACATTACTTCAAAGAAGGTGCTGTTGTAGTCTCTGCTAATAATTTTGGACTTTTTTTTAGACTCTGAAATGCCAGTGAACCCAGAAGTTGCTTTAATAAGTTGCTTTCTTTATAAGTGAAAACACAGCAAAAGCTTTCCATTTTTGCGGGATATATCCCAGTGCAACAAATCAGCCCTACATCATTGCCGGATATTTCTTCAAACTGGTGAGGTACCGGATTGGGAATTGAGGTGCCAAGAAGGCAGCTCTGAGGAGCAAGACAGGAGCAATGCGGTAAGGCTCGCTTGCGTATAGGGGATTTTTGAGAATAGAAGTATTGGTGTAATCTGTGGTTGTACCTCTATGAAACTTTTTTAGAGAAGTTCTTCTTGCTTTTTTTTTTAAGGATCATTTAGATGTATTATTGATGAAAAAGAGATACAGTCAGTGTCCAACTAATTTCAAAATATATCTTCAGTGGGAAAAAAACCCTGTCCACTTCTGTTTGTTCTCATCAGACTGCAGATTTCTACTCAACTCCTATCGGTAGTTTTAGTGCCTGTCTATACATTGCAGCGGGCAGATCCTGTAACCTGTGTTGTTCTTGCGTTTGTGGAAATTACATATTTAGTGCTCAGGAAAAAAAAATAATCAATTTTTAAATCTTTTTTTGTGTGTTTTATGATCCTGGCAGATTGCCAAGGTTTAAATTAAATTTCCGATGTCTGTATGGTCGAGGCTAATGTGAGGGCTTTTGGCACTACCCCTTCATGCAATAAAGAATCAAAGCCAGTAGAGTAAGAAATCTTCTATCAAAAGCTGAAAGCTAGATTCATAAAATCACTTATGCAGGCATTATGAGATTTTCCCATGGAAAGTTTATGTGGGAGTTGGGCAAAAACTGACTCAAGAACAGCATTATTTGCACTATATATATTCATCCAGCAGTCAACAGGCTGACACTGGCACCCCTTGCCAGATTTAAAGGAATGTCAGCGCTTGCTGCATGAAGCTGCTGCAAAGCCACATCAGCAGAGTCTCAAGGAGTCTCCTTATTCTGCGCCCTCCTTCCCCATTTCTGACCAGAATGGGTAAAACAGAAATCATATTCCTCAGTGAATACATGCATTCAATTCTTATGGCTATCTGAAAAATGCTTCTCTATTTTAAAGCTGTTTCAGAACAAATCATGATGGTGGAGGCATTGTAAGAGTTGCTTTCTTGTCGGCATTTCATTTCATTCCTCAGCTTGAAAAGAAACATAAATAAGAGATAAAAAGGGGAAATAATAGACAAACCACTAACAGTGAATCCATTTGCATTTGCTTTGGTCTTTTTTTTTTTTATTTTACTTTGTTTTGTTTTAAGAAAGTGGCTCAGTGTTTCTGAGTCTGATTGAGGGACCATATGATATGTGCTGCAACAGAGAATCTTTCCTAGTTAATAGGGATGATTCCAAAGGCAAGGTAATTCACCACTTGCTTTGGCTGGAGCTAATATTGGGCTTCAACGTCAGTTCTCTAATTTCTGACAAATGGCCAAGATTTCTTGAATAGGCACAGCTTTCTGTTTTGTGTAGGGAACACACAATCCACTCTTTTGTTGTGGTTGCCACTGCTGTTGTTTCTCCCCCATTCACAATGGAGAGTGGGGTTATTTGTGCTGAGTGGAAAATCAGTGCCAAAATTCTGACTTGCTTATATTCAATGTGATGTTAATTTTTGTGATAGCTATAAAGAGTATAAGAGATTTTGTAATACGGATTCCCCTGTATTCTGACCTCCAAGTCAAGAGGGCATATTGGTGATGAAAGTTTTATCTGTCACAGGCATATCAAGATGAGAGTTTACTGGATGATTCAACCCAAATGTATAGAAACTGTTTATATAGAGATTGCCAAACATTTTCCATTGCTTTTCTTTTTATCTACATTCTTGAATATATTACTAAATAAAATAGTCTGTGTTTGGAATGTATGGCTGTGGGATATATGGAAACTCACAGCATGTGGGGGTAAGAGTTAGAATAGGGAAATATAATAGTTTTGTAAACTTTACGTGAATATAGGTACATCATATATAGACTCAAGATTCAATTTGCTGATCAAAGCATCCAAATAACTTTGGATTTAATAGTGTCAGCAATGAATGCTAATATATGGAAATTGAAAAGCATGGAGCAACAATAGCTAGCCACGCTTACCAGTATTACCCTGCAGCATGTAGATTTACATTTTTTTGTTTTGTTTTGAAATCACAGTTTGGAAAATGTGTGTTCTTTTTCCCTTCTCCCATATTTCTGAATGTGGGTTCTCCTGAGCAAGCTTAGACAAGATTCAAGCTAAACAATAGGGCAACATCAGAACCTTTGAAGGCTCAGTTTGGATAGGTACCCAAAGCCAAAGTCTGCTTTGATGTACGTGGGCTCAACTCCTATTGCCCTTGGTTGCCCTCTCTTACCTATGTAACTTGTGTCTGGAAACCCTTGCCAATTTAAAAAAAAAAAAAAAAAAAAGGATATTTTTGCAAACTCATGTTCATCTTGGTTCTAGTCTGGCTNACCCTTTTCAAATTAAAAAAAAAAAAAAAAAAAAGGATATTTTTGCGAACTCATGTTCATCTTGGTTCTAGTCTGGCTGGAAAATTACTACAATAATGCCCTCTCCGGTGATGATTTAATATTGCTCTTTCAGGTCCAGACTGTAGACTTCTGCCTCCTTCCCACTTTTTAGTTTTGGTCCAGCTGAAATTTCAACCCCATTTCAAATGGGCTTTTTTTGCTTCTACTTGGAAGCAAAGTTATTTCAACTTTCCTGTAATGCTAGCCAAAATCAGCCTCTTTCTCCCTTCCATCTGTTCCCCTTCCCCCAAATAATTTTTGATTCCATTTGACTGAAGTTTTGGGCAAGGGAATTTTGATGCCTTACTTTCATATTGCAGGCCCCACCTGGCAGAAGGGGACCGCGTATCTCCGTCTTGCTTCTCTCAAAGTCAGTGGGGCTTTTGCCATTGGCTTAAAGGGAAATAGGATCAGCCCATTGTATTCCTAATGCAAGAGAACAAATGAGTCACTTCTTGTATCCATACCTGATTGCTCTTTCCTAGGATCCTGGAGGTCACCTTCATTCCTCGCTCTTCATCTCAAGGTAGCACTGTGCTTGCTCTGCCAATACACTCAACTCATATTCAGTTCTGAGTCATTTGCAAACCCTAAACTCCCATTGTCTTCAAAGGACATTTGGATTACAAAGAGCATGGGTTTATTCAGGCTGAAACATATGAGACTGCCACACCTACTAGCAGAGAGTTTGGAAAGGCAGTGGTTGTTTACCCTAAGGACAGGATGAATAGGGGGGATGTGATAGATGCGCCCACAGCCTAGAGGATCTTTGCTTCTCACTAGTACAAGATTGAGGGGAAACTCTGCTCCATTGACAAGAAGCAAATTCAAAATGCTTAAAATATTTGCTCTTTTTTAGTTTGTAATTAGATTGTAAAGTGAGAGCTACAAGATATCACTTATACCAGGATCATAGTAATGTTCAGATAGATATTGGACACTTTTATAGGAACTGGGGTTTACAGACTTATTTAACAACAAATTGTAGAATGTGAGAGATAATTAAGAGCTATAAACCCTCTTACTCTTCAGAAAGTAAGCCACTGTCTAAGTCTTGAGGATTAGGAGTGATTTATTTTTCACAGAGGTAGGTGATTCTGTATCTGTCCATAGGCAGTTGAAGCTTCTTTGAAGGATCTGGTATTGGCCGCTCTCCAAGGCAGAGCACCAGACTAAATGGACCTCTGGTCTCATCTAATAGAGAATGTTCTACAATCCTATAAAGTGTAATGACAGCAAATTAATAGAATAACCAGAAGATTCAGTGAGGATGGCAGGGCTCTCATAGGAGGTGTCAGTCCTGGCAGAAGTCGGTTATTTAATTGCAGTAAGCAAATCAGGCTGGATTCTCTCTGCGGTGCAATAACAACAGATTGGGGAGCATGCAAAGCAGCATCAATACATAAAAATTAAACTACTTTTAATACACAAAGCTGAGTTAAGATAAATGCAGAACAGAGAAGCAAAGGCACAATATTCTCTGAAAGTGTGGCCTTTTTATGCTGTTTTGGAGACTAATTTACATACAAATAAAATGTCAGCTTATCCCATAACTGTCATGATAAATTGGAGCATTTAGACTTTTGCATGAGGTGCTCTTTCTGTACCTTATTAAATTACAGGATCTTGGCCTTTTGCCGAGTGCTAGGGTGATGCTCTCTCTACTGAAACGAATACAGGAGAGGATATGGGCCTGGATGTCAAGAGAAACCAGATTCAGTCAGTAGCAAAGAGCCCTGCCTGCATGCTACCTTGAACACCTTGATTTTTGGATCCTCTCTGTAGATCACTTTATTTATCTGTAAAATCACAGTGATATTAATTTCCCTGTTTCACAAGGTTAGAGGTTTGACAGGTTGTCACGTTTACAGAGTATTTTTAGATGCTTGATTGGAAGCCAGAGCAAAGCAAATCTTTGCCTTCTCGGGCTCCCCCATCCTGGATGGATGTCAGTGGACTGGCAGTCCACTAGGAGCAAGCTCTGCAGCAGGCTACTAAGAAATGCAAAGCAGCAAACTGCCGTGCTCAAGCATCCTTAAATAAAAGAAGCAATTGTAGAAGTTTTCATTTCGGCTGCAAGATACCGTAATATTCGACCCCGTGTCGCCTATTTAGACAAATCACCTTTTGACTTCAGTTTCTCCTGAAAGTGTTTGCATGATTACCCTGGTTGTGAGCTTAAAATTAAATAAGTGCCTGGAAGTAGGTTCAAACAATCTGTTTTGAAATGCCACACCTGAACTCTCTGAAATGACCAAGTGTCTGGTCTATACCCATAGAAAAGGCTAGGTTTATTTCAGTGGCTAGATGACTACTAATATGTGCTGTGCTCTGAAGCATATGGTAATAGAAAAGATAATTTTGAATTAATTTGGTGTGATTTAATAAGAGATTTATTTAATGAGAGTTGTTTGAAGGTGACAACACTTTGTAGTTAAACAAGATTTAAGATGTCCAGAAGTGCACCTTTAGAGGTTTGAGAATGATCAGTGTTGGGAAAGTAAATGTAAATGGGAAGGAGCAAGCTTGAACAGACTGTAGCTTTTTTTTCACTTGTCTCTTTGTTGTAAACTTTGTGAAAAAATAAGTGCAAAAACCTCTTGGGAAATAGGTGATCAGGGACCAAACTGAAGAGTTTGAAAATGCAGAAGAGGAAAAGAGGAGGTGAAGAACAACAGTGGTTTGCTGTAATACTGCTCTACTAGTATGGCATACGTATAAGGCATGATTTTTGCCTTGTGTTTTTTAGATTGATGAAAGTATCATAATTTCAGTGGAGCATGCAGAGTGTAAAATAGCAAGCAGATACATTTTGACCATTGTCTGATCTTGCCAAATTTTACTGATATGAGGAGGCATGTTCTACTCTAAGCAACCTCAGGCAAGAAAGAGTGGCCATGCAGTTTTAGGGCTTGTAGAAAAACACGTATAGCTTAGAAAGTCCTTTGGAATTAGTTTTTCACTTGCTTTGAGCCATGAAGTCTCCTGTCTTGTATGGCGTATTTGAAGACACTGGTGCCAAGGGGGAGGAGGTGGTCTTGTTGAAGAGGGAGTTGCTTGTCTTTAAGTTTATTCTGCCTCCTATGCTTTAGGGCCTGATTCTTGAATTTCTTACACAAAAGGGGTTGCTCTTCCCTTCTCAGCAGAGAAAGGTTAGGACCATGTACCAGTTGTTTTCAGGCAGGCTTGCTCTGAGAATTACAAGCGAATGTGGGAGAGAAGCATCGTGTGCCTTCCTCTAGCTTGGTGTCCCACCCGGAGAAGGTGGGGATGTAAAGCTATACATGTCTCTTTTCTGTCGTTTCACTGTTCAAGTATCCACGAGGAAAGGTGAAAAGATGGAAGTTTTGGCCAGTCCTGTACCTCTGTGTCCGAGTCGGGGATAGTTTGCATCTAATATAATCTAATTTTAAATGAAGGCAGTGATTTCACCTGGATTTTCCAGCCAGTGTATTTACAGATTATTAATATTATAATATTTTTGGAAAATGCTTAAATTAGAAAACATACAAGTCTTTGAACCGTGGGCTGTCCTGGTTAGCTTGTTGACTTTCTGGTTGTGCTCAGCACGGGTCTGGGCCAGCCCAGCGGAACAGGCTGTGGCGGAGGGCTGGGTGCGCGGTGGCTCCCCGGGGATGGAGCCTGCCATGGAGATGTTTTCCCAGAAATTCACTCTTCTCAAGACAGGAGCTTTCTGCCCTCAGAGCTCGTGTGCCTTACAGCTGCTCGATTGTTGTATGGAGAGTGGGGAGAAGGCTCCAGATCAGTTAGGACTTTATGTGCTTGATAGAAGTTGACACTTTGAACATTTAAGGGTTTTTTATATAAAGCACAGCAGACAGTCTTTGTAGCCTATTTATGTGTAATAAGCTAGGTTTTATTTTGTGCCTTGGTGGTTTTTTTTTCTTTGCTGTGAAAGAAAAAAAAAGGGAGAGAAATTAAAACCACAGCAGTATTTTCCCATGCGGCTATAGCGAGTATCCTGCGATCTCACATGATCGGCTGTCCTGGTGGGGTGGAGTGTGGGAAGGTGTCAAAATATGTCTCTCAATTTTTTTTTTTTCTTAAAAGGGAAAGCCAGATGAGTGCCAAAAGCCCTGTTCTCTTCACTAGCCCTGCAGTAACAAACTACATGAGTGTATGTTATTAAGATGATAAGATTAAATTTCTAGTTACTAATGCGCTATCACAACAGCAAAAGGGGAAAAAAGATCTTGAAAAAATTATGAAAATTAGTCTGACGGTCTCCTTTTAATAATAAGATCACTCCCAACCCCAACAGACAGTGTAGGCTGAATTCCACAGGGCTTTTTTGTGGTCCTAATGATTTTAATAATACTTTGTGCTATGTAGCACCTTTCATTAGAGGATCACAAAGTGCTTTACAGTCACTAATTAATTAAGCCTCACAACACTCCTGTGAGATAGGTAAGTATTAGACATATATTAAGCTGAGACACTGAGAGTTAATGATTTTTTGCTGCATTATTCTAGCAAAATGATTGATGTTTAAGCGCCATATGTGCATTATATGTCTGTGTGTGGGTGTGTAATATATATGAGTGTAAAAGTATTAATTTTACTATCCCTTAACAAAGAGGTCCTGCTTGAGCCTGTTGCATATACATGCGTGTTTCCATTTAACTTTTTGTTGCTGCAGCATATTGACTGATAACATCAGTCTTCATAGACCCTTGACTCAGTTTGCTGTTCATCTGCTTGTGCATCTACTTGCACAAAGATTAGTCAGTGGCATCTCACAAAATTCAGACATCTTTCTAAATGTATTATTCTGTTAAAAAGAGCATATGACTAAGACTTGACCTAAACCTGCAGTGCAAGCACAAGGCAACAACCATGCTGTTGCAATAGGCTTTGATGACAAGTCCTCACATTCAGTAAAAAAGTAATGAGCAACAACAATGACCCATTGCAGGAGCTGATGATCAGCAGGTAATTAGCCATTACCTTCATCATGCATAAGAAACTGTTGATTATCAGAATTTGCCTTTTCTTTTTATTGTTCAAAAGAGGTACAGTAGGCACTATGGTAATTCATTATCCTGAATTACAAACTGATTTTAGCAGAAGTTTGCACTTTTTGCTTCCAGGTATAAACTGATGTGAGTGACTGTTGAACAGAAAAGTCCGTATCTCCCACATGCATGAATCATGTAGAGTAGCCTTGGCTGGTTTTGAGGGAAACTGTATACAGCTATTAGCATTATTTCCACTCTAAAATAGCTGAGGGTGATCATATCAGGTAAAAAAAACCAACACATGGTTTAAAGGTATTTTCAGCATAATGAAAATAAGATACTAAACCCTGGATTATGGAGCCCAAAGGTGGGTTCCGCAGCCTGGGCCCTATCCAAAATTCCCTGAGCTTGAGAAGTCTCTTAATTCACATCAGGCTTAGGAATTCTTTCATTTTAGGAAGATCACCATTTCCAGTGATGAAAAGGTAGTTCAGTCCCAATGGCTGTTCATCACTTGGCCTCTTCACTAACAGCCAACAGACGTGCTTATTTTTGTGATGGCATTTTTGAGATGTGGATAGATGCCCACTTAAAGTAACACCACTAAATTTGTTTCAAGTGGGACACGAGGCAGCCAGCAGATGATAACTTTCAATTGCTGGTGGCAGAGCCTGGATATGAAACAGTTATTTGTATTCCATTATTCATTCCATTAGGCCAGTCCCATTACGATGCACAATACTTGTTCATATATGTGAATTTTTAAGGCACATTTTTTACAGCATTTAACCAGCTCATTTTCAACACTTTCTTTAAACTTATTTTAAACTTTTTTTTTTTTTGGTGAACGTCACTTCTGAGATAATTTTTGTCTCTCTTTCTCTGTGTGTGTTTGTATGTGTGCGTGTACAAGAGTGTGTCTGTCTGAGAACACAGATACAGAATTCCTTATGCTTGATGGAAGCAGAGAACAGCAGCCACTGTTTGTATAGTGCCCACTAATAGATGCATGTGAATGTACAATAGACATAATAATGTTTTTAAGTAAAAACCATATTTTGAATGCATAATTTAGGAAGGAAAACCTTTTTTTGTTTTGTTTTGCAGATATACAGATCAGCTCTCAAAATGTCTTCTGTGTCTTCCGTGCATCTTCTAAGACAATTGCATTAGCCCGCCTGCTAGTTGACTAATAGAATTAATAATTGTAAAAAGCACTCTAAAGCCACATGCCTTATGAAGTCAATGCTGGGTATGATTTTACAAGTATGTGATCCATTTTTTCAAGTGAAATTGTTAACTGAAAACGTTCTTGGCACACAATAAAACATTGTGCAATCTGTTATTTGTCTTAGAGATAATAATTTCAGAGTGGCTATATTCTTTCTATATCTAACTTACGACTTGCTAGGGGATGGTTTCTTCGATTTAGGAGTATTGCAAATGTAGTTTTATTTACATAATATGTCTCTGAAAAGTGATAGTGGTGGAATTTCAGTGACAAAAAAAAAATAGTGTCTTTTCTTACCATCCCCTTGAGTAGATATCAAATAAATAAATGACAGATGATTTTTCAAAAGCTAAAAGAAAAACGAGGGGAAAATACTTTTAAATTCAACTTAAGAAAGTTTTTATATTTAAATCAATGCTATCTTCTTTCCTTTCTTTCTTCAAGTGTAGAATACTGCATTAAAAAGCTCCGTTAGGCAGATATGTTTTTTTTTTCCCCCTCCATTAATACACAGACTCACAGATATGTCAGGAAAATTTGAACCAAAGTATCTAGATCTGGAGTACTGTCTAGTTAGCCTGTAAACAGTCCAGATTTTTCTCTTCTTAGCTTTATAGGGATTTTTTTTTCTGTCCTTTTTTCTGACTCTCTTCTGTCAGTTGCCATGAAGATAGCAAAGTCTCTAAACTTTCCTTATCTGCCAAAAATATCTGTAACAAAAACATTTTTAAACATTGCATTTAGTCTTGTTTAATTTTGACCGAGGTAACAGTCACGATGTTTACTTTCTCGATTTCTGATTTCTCTTCACTGTGTAGTCAGGACTCCTTTCTCTGTCCCCTAACTGCCATGAATTTAATTTAAACAGAAGTATTTTAAAAATGGTTTGGGATGTGTAACCAGGAGAAAAATACAGACTTAGCTGAACACCTACCAGAGACGCTCACCAATATTTTTAGTGTGTGTTAACCAAGAGCATTCATAAAGTCCCACAGAGAAGCAGTAATGCTAAAAGGCTAAGAATTGTCTTTATACACTGAATTATATATGTGCACATATTGTTTTAGTAGGCTGAGTCTGTATGGTAATAGTTCTCTTACCACAACAGGAAATCTTTCTTTTCTCTTAGTTCTGAGTGACTTCATGGTTCAGAAGTTATCGGGGGAAAAAAAAGTAAAATTCAGTGCATACATATCCCAATAGGTGTGGTTGACATTAAAGAGAAGACACTTGGTTCCCAAGCATGTGTCTTCTACAGTAAGGCATCACAGTAGGCATTTAAGAAACCTATTAAGACCACACGGAGTGTCAAAATTTCTGTAACACGAGCTGGCATTCTGTGTGAAAGCCGTCTCGCTGTAGCCCGTGCTGCCTGTGGATCAGCTCAACCACAAAGACAACAGAGCCAGCCCAAGACACAAGTTGAACACTTCCCCTAAGAAGTTGTCTGTTTTTATCAACATAGCATACAGTGTTCTTTCATGTGGAGCAGATGTAAATAAGAGGATGTACAGACGCCTGCTCTTTTATTTTTAACCTCTGTCCCCAGCCGTACTTCTCAAAGTACTGTTTTGAGAAGGTCATCCGTGGCTTTTAAAGGTCTGGATGCAGCACCATTTGGAGTGCATCAGTGCTGCTCCCAGAATCGCCAGGTGGTCCTCCCTTTGCAGAGCAATATATATATATCTCCAGTGCCTCCGTAGGCGCCCGGGAATGGGGGCTCAGTCTTGAGTCTGCAGCTCACATCTCATGTGTGGTACTGCAGGCTGCTGCCACTGGACCACACACAATTTGGCAAGGAGAAACATCCATCATTATATACAGCATTGGCAAAGATAAGAGTACAGAAAAAGTTGTAGCACATCTGTCTTCTGCCCATAGCTAGCATGTGAACACAAATGGATCAAACCAGCTGGTGCTGAATATCAAATCCAGAACCACACAGTGGAGAGTGCAGGGAAGTTTCATATATATATATTTTTTTTTTTCTCTAAGTAGGCTGGGGAAGGTGAAGATATGTAGCGGATGAGGAATTTGGCTTACTACCTGCATAGTCTGATTATTTGTTCTTCCATAATCACCCCTGTTCAGCTAGCAGCTAACTCACTGGTGGCAGACTCCTTCTTTCTCTCTGATCCTTATTGCTGTCCTGTCTGAGCTTTCTTAAATGGATCCTGAAAATGTGCTTGCAGATTTAGTAACAGTGGCTATGTCTGCAAGGAGGGCTGAGCAGAGGAAGGTTTGGCTGTTTAGATCCATGTGGATTCCAGGTGTTTTTGGGGTAGATCCCGACTCAGCCATGGCAGCAATGTCAAATGTCTGGATCCAGGCCTGTAAAATTTTATTGACAATGGGTTTCCTAATAAAGTTAGTTTCTCATTGTTTGGCAAATAGAACTAATTTTGTGAATAATGGACTGTGGGGCCAGACTCTAGAATATCCATATAATCCTGTTTGAAGTTTATGGGCAGTAGGAGGGGGAGCTTTTGCTATAGAGAAACTGAAACTGCTTAGGAAAAATACTTT
>VZTV01008093.1:0-10709 GCA_013400875.1 Anhinga rufa
TGTTCAGAGTCCATGTTGTCCTGAAAGCAGATCCTCTGGGAGCCATGCTGAAATACAGGCCTGATTTCATCAAGTGGATGAAATGAACATATGGATGATCACCTTTTCTGGAAGCCTGGTTGCTAACAGCAGATAGGTGCTAACTGAGGTGAAAGCTCTATGGCAATCGGTCCGTGTCCTGAGTAGCCTATACTGAATGAATATTTGACATTTAAGGGAGTGAGATACACAGATTGCATCCCAAAAGTTTTGTTCATTTATATGACCCTGCCAATGTTCAGTGCATTATCAGGATCTGGGGAGTCAGCAGGAAAATTTTGGATTCTCTGAAATTTTGGTCCAGTGCCACCTTTTCCATGTGATTATGCCAAATTTAATGGAAAACAACCCCTCTCTCCCCTCCTTAGCCCACACCCCATCAACCCCATATCCCTAAAAACCTAGCCTCAGAGTATCTTAAAACCACATGCTGGCTCTTTAATGTGGCATATTTGTCTGAAAGCTACTTTCCTCTCTGTGTGATATAGTGAGGTACAAGGAGCAGGAATGATTAGAAACTGCTGTTTTCCCCAAGCAATTTTGCTGTGTTGTTTTCATTTAGTGTTCTTTTAATAAAGAATGAGAAAACAGTGAAATTGATAAGACTGCATAGGAATAAAGATTTCTTCTATGTATGGAAATTACTGCAACAGAATGGAATTTCAACAGTCTTAGGAAACCAACTATTAAGTCAGTCTAAAGAATTCCCTCTAATAACCTTTTATTAAATTAGCCTGTTGAATTCTGTCAGGTTTTTTATCCTTTCATAATGTCATAGGATTTCCTGATGGAGGGCTGGACCTGTTTTTGCTTTTCTGTTTTTTCCCCAATTGTGTCTACAGCTCAAGTGAATAAGATCTGAAACATTGTGATGCTTACTTTCCCTGTAGTCTTTCTCAGAAAAATGTTTCTTTATTGATAGAAAAGCTTGATCATTCCCCCTGCCATGGTTGAAAACTTTCTGGAACAAACCTTTTACAAAGGAAAACAAGGCTGATCAAAACATTTTGAAGGAAATATTTTAAGTGAGAGTGATGACTACAAATGTTTCCTTGATGTTTTGACAAAATCATGTTTTCTTCCACTGTGTTAGTCTTGCAGGACTTGGCTTTCCTGCTTGGCAGCTGGGGTGTCAGTGCTGAAGTGTGCCTCTATGGAAAGGAGCTGTCTACTGCATGTGGATTACAATCATCCTGGTCTCCCTTTTCTTCTCAAACCATAAGTGAACTTCTATGAACCATTTAACATCTTCATTGCTCAAGTGGTCTTTTATTTGTGCCCTGTGTGTGTCCCACTGCAGGCTGTCTGTAACAGCAGGCACTCAGCCACATCCTGAAAATACAAGAAGGTCAAGGGATGCTAATGTGACATTTAACAGTGCACATTACTGACAAGTGACATCTTATTGGTGGAGGTCTCATAAAAAGAGCAGTTTAACAAGATTCAGGAAGTGAACATACAGTTATAATTTTAAAAATTAGTACACTTCCGTTTTGTAATAATTTCTGTCAGTAAGTCATTTCTGCAGAAACTTCAATACCAGTTAATTTGTGGCAGTCATATAGATAAAGGGAAAAGGAAGTAAAAAATGCTCCAGCTTTTATTGAAGACCACTGCAATTCTGAAATTTAGGACCAGTTGCATCTGGCAAGACAAATATTTTATCTTCTGCTTTCAGAGATTGTGTAAAATTAGTTTGATTAACAAGAGGGAAAGCGGTCAGGCAATGATGTTTCTTTGACTTTTAAGAAGTAGCCTGCTAGACTTGGAAGACATTTATATTTTCAGGATGGAACCTAATACAGCACTACTGGAGACCGCAAGGACATTATCCCAGTCCCAAGTCTGATTTGCATGATTGTTGAAATGGTCTGAATTCTCCTTGTAGCTGTGCCCATTTTCTTTTGTCACTTACCTATTCTGAGATATAAGTGGAAGACTTCTGTGAATAAATGATTGTTTATATCTCACTTTCAAGTCAAGATGACCCACCTAAGGAGAAAAAAAAGAGGCTTTGTTAAATACCTGTGTAAATGGGCTGATGTTCTTGCCTCTGCTTTTAAGCATCTCACTGAGGAAGGTTGATCTGCTGACATGTTTTTTAAGTATGGCATTCATCAAACCACACCATCCTAGGAGGCGGAGAAGCAACACTCCAGGCAAACATGGAGATGGGGAATGGTAACAGGAGGAAAGATCACGGCTAGTACGTTGTCAAAAGAGAAATCATCTCCCCCATCCCTTTAAAAGGACCGTAAGCATGTAAAATTCAACCACAGGCAAAAACACCAGGAAGATGCCAATTAAAAACACTGGATCCAATTTATTCAGCAGGCACATGTTTTCAGGAAGGATTAGGAGGGAAAAAGTGGAGAGGAAATGAGAAACACCCTTGTCAAGGTCAGATGTAAAGCAGAAGGGCTTTGCTTGTTTCATATCAGAGCCTGGGGGAGAATGGCAGGCCCTAGAAAATGATATCACTTTCTAATCGTTCTCGTGGCCCCCCAAACCACAGCCCACAATCAGGGAGGGAAAGTAACTGTCAGACAAATCTGCCTCATTAAAAAGTCAGCGTGTGACAGCAAGACACCCACAGATGGTAGGTTATTAGAGGATTTTTTGTTTGCTTTAGGGTTGGGGTTTTTTTATTTCTCTTAAAAGTTGGCAGCTGTGGGCATCTTTCAGCAGGTGACAGGAAATGTAGCCTGTCTGTTCAATAAAACACCATTTTCACTTGGCTCATGTTCTGTCACTACAAAGAGTCCACTTGATCATGCCTGTTCCAGCAGTGAAATGAAGCGTCATAGAAATTGCCTTCTACCTTCTATGTTCCCACTAGCACCACCACTGTCATTTTAACAATTAATCCTGTAGATGCTCCAAAAGCACAACCCCACTTCCTTAATAATTCAGTCAAATGCTGAGATCACATAGGAGGAGTTGGAGAGGTGCATCAACTCCAAAAAGCTGGTTGTCGTAGAGGGAGTTAGGTAAAAAGTGCACCCCACCAGCATATAATGCATCTTCAAGAGTGCAGAGTAAGGAAATATTCAGTAGTTTGTGGAGAGGAAGAAGAGGACAAGGAGTTCTCTCTTTTCACAGAAAATATAGGAGGAGAAAACAGAAAGCTGAAGAAATATCCTATTGATCACAAGCAGTTTAGGGAGGAACTTCTCTGCAGAGCTGCCAGAGCAGAATTGAGTCTGATGGTGCTGATGGACTTTTGGGGACCGGAGATCTTTGGAAAGACATACATGAGCTGCTAACAGTTACATCTGAGTTTCTCTCTGTCTAGTTCATACCACTGTGCAACGGGCATGGAGAGTAGCTAACAGTACCAGCTGGCTGGGGTTAGCTAGGTACTACCCAAGTGTAGCTTCAACCATCCCTCTGAGGGTTTAATGATTCTTAGGTCTTTCACTGGCTTTTCTGAATGGATTGAATTTCACGGTCTGTGAGCTGAAAGGAGTTTTGTTGTGGGAATTGATATTAGTGTATAATTAGGCTAACTGGTGTGAGAAAAAAAAATAGGAAAGGCAAAGGTTTGCTTTGTGATCGGTGTTTTTCACAGTTAATAGTGGATCCTTTTCTCATTAGAGAGTATGTGGAGAAGAGCTGGGAAATGTATGAATTTTACACTACTAAGAAGCTATATTCATGTGCATGGTAGGGAAAGAGAAAACTTTAGAAATATTAGAAATTTAACAACCCATGCCTCAGTATAGTGGTAAATTAAAAAAAATATGTGAGGAGGTATATCTACCTAATAAATGAAGGTAAGCCCATTTGATGGGCATCTGAAGTAGAAGGGACGCAGTGGAAAAGGTCCTTTTTACTTAAATTAGAAGTTGGTAAACCTTGTTTGCCTCATTTATCCTCAGTTACACTGCTGCCTTTTTTGTAGTTTGACCAGCCCCAGCAGGTTTCTGGCCCTGCACAAATCTAAAACAGGCTTAAAATCACGAAGCTTATAATAATAATATGTCCTGAGAGGTTTTATTTGCTTTCTGAACCATGGGACTGCAGACAGGTCATGTTTTTGAGCTTGAGTTTGTGAGATAGAAGCCACGCATATACACACACATTGCTTTCATGCATAAAAGGGGAGGAGTGAAGTTTTTTTGTTACTGCTCTAGTTCACTTGCCTAGGCTTTGAGGAAATATACTAACCTCCATAATAAACCCAACTGAAGATTGGGTTGTATACCCACAGGTGTTTCTGTGACAATAAATGGCATCCTGGAGTAATTTACAGTGATGCCCTTGTTTATGCCTGGTATTGTATACTTGAATAGCATTTTGTTTACTTATATAGGAATATTAATTTGTAGTTGCTTTCTTGCTGGAAAAAAAAAAGAGTGATTCAGAGATTAGTAACATAAAAATTCACTCCTCCTTTGGTTTCCCAAGGTTTTACCTTTCTTTTTTCTGCCTAAATCCTCAACTGTGAAATCTATTTAAAATATTGCATGTCCTAAAGACACAGTAGAAATATATATGCCAGCCAAATAACGACTCATTCCAAGTAATGTCAAATAAGCCCATCTAGTCTAATTTTGAGACCATTTCTTTTCTTCTCATTTTTTTGAGGTGAGAGGTCTAAAAAGATTTATGAGATTTCAAAAATGGTGTTTTTCAAAAGTAAAAGTTTGAGACACTTGTTTTTGGCAATACTATAAAATTTATCTAATTATTTTTTTAAATGCTAACCAAACAATCCCACAGTTTCCAGGAAGAAAATATAGTTGTCCTTAACTAGTACTAAATCCTGTTCAAGAAAATACTGTGTATATAAATGATGCATGGTAAAATTTAAGGAATAAAACATAAGCAATAGGAAAATTGAGAAAGGATGGGCTTTAAATATTGATATCAGAAGTAGTTTGAATGTTTTCTTCAGTGTAGGCTCTGCTTTTTGCTTGAGTGGCCGTGTACTGGCCCTAGTTTTATAAAGGGTCTTGCTTATATAAATGCAAGAACATTGCTGTGGAACCTCTACCTGCAATTTATAAGACTGATACTCCAGATTACTGTTTAGCATCTGTACATGACAACTAATGATGTTCATGCTAACCACCCTTCAGTGGGCCACGTCACCTGCCCACGAACTGGTGGAACAAGGCAATGGCTCCACTATACAGATCCCATTTCCAGCTTGGTCAACGTAACCCCATGCTAAAACCTCCGTGCCCAACACAGTGCACTGAAAAGTGTTGTTTGGAAGAACTGGAGAAGTCAGGTCAAGTTAAAAAGAGCAGTGTTGTCCAATCCCTGCCTTGTTCGTAGGTATTTTGGAGGACTTAACTGATTTCATCACTGGATACTCCTACCACACTGAGTTTAGTAAGATCCATTGTCAGAAATGGCGGTTCACTTCAAAATTTCTATTGATATCACCTGTTGCTGTTCTGCTGCAACATGACGTTAAAGAAGACGAGTAGAAAGCATTTCCTAGGGCAAATTTCACTGACTGGGTTATATGGCATAGGAAAAAAACTACAGTCTAAACAAAGTAAAAACTATTGGGCTGTGACTTGGCTTTATACTTTTGCTTAGACAGGAAAAACCTCTGAAAACTAAGTTGACACCATTTTATGATTTGATCTTTAACAGCTTGCCCTCCATATGGAAAAGCTTTAGAATTTGACTGGAAATTTTAACCCTTTTTTAAGACCTTTAAAAATTTATCAGAAATCTTGCCTTGGACAGTATTTTTACACAGCAAATTTTAAAACTAAGGGAAAAGGGTTGCTGCTAAATTCTAATATTTGTACCAGCAGTTATTGTAAATAGCACAGCTACATTAAAATCACAGAATGGTGGGGGTTGGAAGGGACCTCCAGAGATCACCTTGTCCACCCCCCCTGCGTGAGCAGCACACCCAGAGCAGGGGGCACAGGACCGCATCCAGGCGGGGTGTGAATGTCTCCAGGGAAGGAGACTCCACAGCCTCTCTGGGCAGCCTGGGCCACTGCTCTGGCACCCTCACAGGAAAGAAGTTTTTCCTCATATTTAATTGGAACCTCCTGTGTTCCAACTTGTGCCCATTGCCCCTTGTCCTGTCATTGGGAACCACTGAGAAGAGTCCAATCCCATCCTCCTGACACTCGCCCTTCAGATATTTATAAGCATTGATGAGATCCCCCCTCAGCCTTCTCTTCTCCCGGCTGAACAAGCCCAGGTCTCTCAGCCTTTCCTCATAAGGGAGATGCTCCAGTCCCCTGAGCATCCTTGTGGCTCTGCGCTGGACTTGCTTCAGCAGCTCCCTGTCCTTCTGGCACTGGGCGTCCCAGCACTGGACACAGCACTCCAAATGCGGCCTCCCCAGGGCAGAGCAGAGGGGCAGGATGACCTCCCTCGACCTGCTGGACACACTCCTTTTAATGCAGCCCAGGACACCGCTGCCCTTCTTGGCCACGAAGGCACAGTGCTGGCCAAAATTAACAGAGCTGTCTGGGTTTACACCATGTAAGAATATGACCTGAAAAGATTTGGAAGTGGCTAATATATATATATGATTCCACTAGTTTAATCCCTGTCAAGTGCTAATAGGTTTGTCCCAAATGCTGGCTTGCTTATTTCCCATTATGCTTACGTTATCTACAAGCCACTCTGCACTGAGCTTCTTTTTTAATTTTTGCTTCCAAAGGAAATAAGACTTATGCAATTACATTGTCTGTCTATTTTGGAAAGAGGATGAAAGGGGAAAGGCAGACAAATAATGTTTGAGCTTGGAGGCTGATTTCAGCCAAACTTGTCAGAGGAGGTAGAGGCATGCATCCTTAGAGAAACTGGCTGCTGACTGAAGAGATGCCCCAGTGAGATGGGCTGGCAGGTAAAAAAGCATTTGGCAGCAGCTGGGGTTGGCACCGAGCACACTTGCAGAGAACAGCCATGCAGTATGCACAGTGCTCCACTTCAGCCAAGGTGCAGGCTGGTCCCAGTACTACAAAGGATGTCATAAGGAGTGCCAGAGGTGAAGGGACTTCAGAGGAATGTAAAAACTGGAAATATCAAGATTTTTCGGTTTCTGCTGCCAATGAACACCTTGTACCTTTTTTCTTTTTTCTTTTTTTTTTTTTTTGAGAGAAACTAAGCACTCCTGATAAGTAGTGAATAGTGTTTCTTCTGTCCCACGTGGATGCCATACCCTCATACTGTTTCTTTTGAAAACCAAGGCAGGACCAAGCTAAACAAAAATGAATCAAATATGTTTGATCTTCTACTGTTTAACCTACAAGCCACAGCTTTCTTACTTCGGTCCACCACAAAACAAATGGAAAAAAAATTGGAATAGGAGGAAACCTTTGGCTGTCTTTCAGATCAGAACAAAATCCATGCCTAGATGGCTTCTGAGCCTTCCCAGCTTTCGTTAGTTTATGCTCATATGTTTTGAATGCTATATTTTCTTGAATGTTTTCAAGCCATTATATCATTCTCTATTTGCACTTTACTCCAGTCACTCCTAAATCTGTTCCAATTAAGCCAAGTATATATGTCCAAAGAAAACACATTTTTAAGACAGAATATGGCAGTGATCCTATTTAGATACATACTTCAGTTTTCACACACAAGTGGTCCCACTGAGTTTGAAGCTTTTGCAAAATTAAGTGTCTTGAATAACTCTTTGCACAATTAGGGCCAAGAAAAGAGGCACCTCTGGACTCACAGTTCTGTCTTACGCTCTGTATGTGGCTTTCAGCAAGACAGTTCACCTCTGTTGTCTTCAATTTCCAAACATTAAAATATCAGCTACTTATATTGCCTGATGTTAACATGAAAATTGTTAGCATTATTCTAATGCTTAAAAATTGAGCATTCTGCACTGCACTGGGAAAAGGTTACTAGTGCATAAGTATGTTGTGACTGAAAAAACGCAGGGAAAGAGGACAGCCTGAAATGAGAAAGTAAAACCAGGAGAACAGTAAAACTGAGTGGAAGATGTTGAAAAGAAAAGAGCAAGTAATGTTATATGTGTTAAGAAGAAAAAAAAAAAAAAGGAAAGGTAGCAGAAATCTGTTCATCTTGCAAGACAGATTTCTGAAAACCTAAACTGGAGTTGCTTCAGGTGAGAATATAACTGTTTATTTACTTTCACATGTAAATTTTACTAATATGTAATCTTTTGTTAACCATGTGAGATGATATAGTAAATACTAAAAACTATTTGCACAATGACTAACAGAAGTACTTTTTTTCTCAGATATATTTCTGTTAGTTTAGAGAAAAAAAAAGATACAGATTTTGGGGGAGCTGCAATACAATTTGTCATTGTATGTGAACATTAACCAAGTCTAGTCATGCTCATGTTTTGGAGAATGACTGATACATGAAGCATAAAATGGTAATATAATTATATTAAATACTAGTCCCTAGTTTTTAATACCTCCCTCACCATGTATCTCCAATGGAGTTCTACCTTCAGCTTTAGGATTACTTTTATTACTTTTCTCTCCAAAGAGTCAAGTCAAGAGTCCTCAGATAATGCTGTCCTGCTCCCTTTTCCACTCTGATCTGGGAGTACAAAGTCATGTGGAGCCCACTGATAAAGACTGGAACAGCTATTCTACTCTTTCATGAAAACCCACTCATTTTCCATTGCAACCTATTCCCTTCCTTTTTCTCCTTTTGAGGAAAGACCACAGGTTATTTTTCTTCAGCACCATTGTTGTGATGTCTGGAAATACTACTAGTTGGTTTAAAAGCAATCTCAAAATAAAAATTTTTAGTTCAAAAGAGAGTAGAGAATGATTTTCAGTGTATTTTGCAGGTGAAGATATACTCCCCTGTTGCTAAACTTCAGCCTTACTACTGTTCTTGGTATCATCTTTCAGATCCTAAATGCTTAGTTTGGGCTTTATTTAGGGCAATCTTCCTATATAAAGGTTGATTCAAAAACTGATGGCAATCTTTTCATGATCATAAAAAGATAATCCTGATCTTTTTATGGACTACAAATCATGTCTCATACTGAAAATGCAAGTTAGCTTTTAAACTAAACTGAAGTCCTTCTTGATCTTATTATCTGTGTTGAATAGAGGCACTTTGCTAAATGAGAGGTTCCACAGAAGCTGCCCCATTTCACAGAGCGGAAGGACTCCCAGCATGAAGATAGATGGCAACCCTGACAACATATATTTTCAATTCTGTTAGGGGCACTTTCTAGTTAGCCTTTGCAGAAGAAAATCCCAAACCTACCACATGCATGGTAATAAGCATTGAACTGTTCAAAGAAATAATGCGTATTCACAGTTGAAGTTTTAGGCCCATTTCCAGATATGCTCAAGTATCCTTTGGCAACCCGAGGTCAGTTTTGCATGAGGCATCTACCAAATCACAACAGAGGAGAGATAGAGGTGAAAGAGGAAAGCAAAGACCTCAGCAACAGTGTTTGTGGTTACTCATCAGTAAAACGCACGCTTGGGTTTCATTTATTTCTTTTGAAATTTGAAGATTTCACAGGCATGAGATAACTGAAGTGCCAGAGCCTATTTACAGTAAAGCAGAGGGTACTACAGCTAACCTGCTTTTTCATTTGAGTTTGGAGAGAGAGCTCACATTGGTGTAACATGCACCAAGAAACACGAAATATAGGTAAATATTAAGAACAGCTTAAACTGCAGTGAATATTGCTGTAACTGTTCTTACACACACACACATCCTTTCATCCAGCCCTCTGTTAAATTCTGATGAATGAATTAAAGCATTTGAGACTTTCCGGGTTGATTGGGTCAAAGCCAATCTGCTGTGAATGAGAATCTAAGTGGATTTATGTGACTAATCCCTAGAAATGGATAGATCTTTTGTGAGGAGCTCTCACAGTTTCAGTGAAATAAAGTGTAAAGTAGGATACAGGGCAGTAGAAGGGGAAGAGAAGTATTGCAGTCTGTCCTGTGTTTGAAGTCCAGACTGTGACAAGGTTTCCCCAGCATGGGAGTAAGGTTGGCAGAGCTACTTCAATAGGCAGTGTGCTTACCTGCAGGCATTCAGATGGGAAGTATTCGGTGCTGGTCTTTTGGACCTATTAAGAGAGACAGTTCCCATTAAAAAGAAGTGCTTAGATTTCTGCTTCCCTAGGTTTCATGATGCCAGAAGTGCAGAAGAAGCCATGTAAGTATGGACCAAATATCTCCAGTGCTTCCACATTAAGGAAGTAGTTTTCTGAGCTGTAAGGGATGTCACTCTTTTTTTGCTCATGATGCCTGTTTCATGGAAGATGACACCTCCTGACACTCTCCAGCTGTAGACTTTGGAAAATGTGTGGCATTACAGGAGCTTCCAAATGCTGTGATTTTTAGGAAAGTTAGAGAGAAGAAGAAATGAGTCATCATCGCTAAATGAGTAACACTCTCAAAAAGATGCTTGTGTGTGTGTGCGCCCAGAGATCAGACTGTGATTTCTCTAGGAAGACATATTGAAAAATCTTCGCCTTATAGTGAAATTGCTACCATATATTTTCCTGTGTGTCATCTTGCCCATATTATGGTTTAAGGGTATAATACCTCAGTACCTTGGATTTCCTCCTGGGTTAAATTCACATTTGTGGGTGAGTTCAAAAATCCTTTGCAGGGTGCTTGGATAATGTCTGTGTTCTACTTAAACATTACCTGTTTCTTGGGTTTGAGCTGAATGTAAACCTTCTTTGTGTCTCGTGCTAACTGTCTGTGCAG
>VZTV01008098.1:12853-39275 GCA_013400875.1 Anhinga rufa
CACCTGACTGTCCACTCATCCAACCCACACTTCCTTAGCTTGTCTATGAGGATGTTATGGGAGACAGTGTCGAATGCCTTGCTGAAGTCAAGGTAAACAACATCCACTGCTCTCTCTTCATCGACCCAGCCAGTCACCCTATCATAGAAGGCTATCAGGTTGGTCAAGCATGATCTTCCCTTGGTGAATCCATGTTGACTGCTTCTGATAACCTTCTTCTCAAGACAACAAGAAAAAAACAACCCCAAAGTCAAATACCAGCAAACTCCAACTTTTGCCTGATAAAGCTGGGAATACTTGCTTTGTGTAATGTATGTTGCATATATATAATATTACAGTTGATCAAAGAAATCCAAATTTGACAAATGTCCAGAGATCTTCACTTTGACTGTAACAGCAAAGAGCCAGTGCCCATGCGCTGCTAGCATAGGACATGGGCTTAGCTTAGATGATTTCAGGAGCTTCTGCTTGCAGCCTTGAGTTTATAGAAAGGCAAGGAGGGAAGAATATGTAGAAGCAAAAGTAATTCCGAATTAGACACAGTGGCTGGTGAAGCAATGAACCACAAGACAAACACCCACACAGACATTTCAGATGCTAAAAGTGCATCTCGGCTCTATGGAAACGTCCTGTCATGCTGCTAAATCCTGCAGTGATGGGAGAGCTTTGCTGCAGCTTCATGTTGATGGGGCTGAACCCATCACATCCAGCAAGCAGCCACAATCATTACCTTGACTGCACACCAGACCACAACTATTTGCAAACTAATATCTTGAAGAAAATAGTCACTGATTGTAACTGCTCTTTGAAATTACTCTCATCATTGGCAGACACTGATTAGCTTTCATTTTGTAGCTTATTTGAAAATTAGTGGTAGACAATGCTTCTTGCTAATTTCCTGGGAGGATAATGGGAACTTTTACACCACCTCCTGCCCCAACTGTCTACATAAGATGAGAAATAGCTGTTACACACTTGGCATTCTACTCTTTGATAGATTTTATACTAGCATTGAATTTTGGTTCTACACACATGGTTTTAATTTCCAGCTCTTACTTTGAAACTAAAAATCAGTAAGTCCTATTTGAACTTAGCATAAGTGTTGCACTTTACTAAGCTCCATATCAGTGCTACGCTGACCTGAGATAGCATGATTCCAGTTGAAAAGATTTGCTCAATGCAAAATCCTAAAAATAAGCTTAGACAACTCCTCCTCTCCACAGATTTTTGGTGGATGTCTGCTTCAAGTATAGAGAAAAGGTTTTTTACCAATGGTGCAATTTCAGAGGTCAAATAAATGTGTTTGTGCAAAAGCATGTGTTATTCCTATTCATTCTCAAATCTCATCCACATATTTTGTGCAGATTTGAGGGTCCATCAACATAGTACAGCTGAATGTTTTATGACAATGGCAGATTTTCTTAACAAAACATATTCCTTAATTTGTTCCCTGACTGTTAGACTGCCTTCAAATCAAATAGTGCTAAAAAGCATTTTGAAAATATCCTGCCTTGTCAATGCACATTATTTTCATCTAATATTTCAAGCAGCCATCAGCATGCTAAAGTTAATTTTTCAGTGTTCTGTTTGTGAGTTTCTTTAATTTTACTTTTTTTTTTATTTTTTTCTTTTTGTACTGCAGAAAAGCGAGATGCTGAATGAGGCTATATAAGATAGTTCTACATTTTCAGGTGTGCGTGGGATCAAGCTCCATTGCTGACCCACATCACCTTTGTCTCAGACATTTAACACCTCACTGATCCAATTTATACTAGTATACATATTAGACAAATAGGAGATTTCTGAATTATGTACTTTTCAGGGTTGACAGCAGCACCGGATTGATTTTCTTTTTTTCACAAATACACTTGCAGACAACTATCTTATTGCCTTAAGCCATCTCTGGACCCCATCCTGTGGAGCCTTGACTTACTTTTTGATCATTTACTGAAAGGCATTCCCATCACAAACTGTGTTTCAATGACGCTGTTGAATTCAGTGAAGCTCATGGTAACCTACTGCTCAGCATGAGTAATGATTGCAGAATCTGTCCTATGACATTTTTAATGAAGAAAATCTTAGGTACTGAGGTTCTTTTCTTCAAATAAGAGCAAGTGAGACAGTTACATCTCCACCAGTATTAAGGCACCCCACGTTGCCTTGCAGTGTCTAAGGAACATTGCTACACACTGGTCTGCAAGCTCTTTTGTGAACATAACATTCTGAAGTAATGTCACAAAATATTTTACTTGTTTTCAAAATGTATTCATATCCTTCTGCTCTGGCAAGTCGCTGGGAGCTTCCACACACCTTGAAGAACAGTGTCTGTAGAAGCTGAAACCTATTCAAGTATTTTCTGGCTTTCAGATGCATAGCTAAAACAGAGCAAATCAACTTTGTTTTTCAATCCCAACTGCGTTTATGTGTTGTTTTTTTTTGTTTTTGTTTTTGTTTTTTTTTTATCTTACCTAAGTTCTATTTTTCATAAAACAAATTGTACATGACAAAATTGCGAGGTATTTAGGAATTTGAAGCTTTTTCTTCCAAAAAGATTTATTTTCCTGAAGGAACCGCAGATCTAAGCAAGACCTTTAAAACAAACTTGACTATTTAATAACTCCTTTAATGGCTACTAATTATTTCAAATAGTTAATATCTTTAAAATATTTATCTCACCATTTTACTTTTGTGGCAGAATTAGAACTTTCTGATGATTCATTCTTATTCACCTTCAGTGGATAATTTGACTGCACTGTTTCCATCAAAATATTATCTGTAGAATTGTATTCATTATTATTTCAGCTGGTGTCACAGGTTTCAACAGAATTTGCTGTTCTGCATATTGCCTATATTATTCTGTTTTTCATCTGGAGAGTGAATGATGTTTTGTAATCACAAAGCCAACAAAAAAATGAGTAGAGCAGAGGCAGTGCTTAAGTTACTTTTGATTTTAATTTGCCACTTTGCACACTTCTTTCAAATGTTGCTATAAGCAAAACTGGTTCATGCACTAAGTGGCATTTTATTCACTTCAAATAATGGAGTAGTGAAAAGGCAAAGGTGGTAGAAAAACCAGCGTGAAATAGTCACAGAATATGGATATGAATAGTCAGACAGGAAGCAGCTGGAATTAGAAGGAAAAAGAAGAAATAATATTAACTGTCCCCTATCTTTACCTCTTTTGTCTCTGAAAATTATTTCACCTTCTTCTGTCCTGCCCCTCAACCACATAAAATGTTCATGTTTGTAGTTTTCTTTTCTCATCTTGGCTATTCCATTTGCTGTTCTATTCCCCTTGTTTTTCCTTCATTCTCCCCCTGGTGATGATAAACCTCAATGCAATTATTCCAACCACTATTGGTGTCATTATTCCCATCGTTCATAATGTTGCCACTCCTTTGTAGTTTGTTGTAGCACCTGAGCAAGTAATAAAGGGGCTAGAAAAATTCTGTAGCCTCAGCATCCTTGTCACTTCTGCCTTTCAGATCTCAGAAATACAGACTGCTCCACACTAGGTCACCAAAGAAAATCACTGTCTCAGTAAGATTTAGAACAGCTTTAGGTTGATTGCTATTTGTTAACCTGTATGAAACGTGACCCTAGTCTACATCAAATCTCTGGTGGCTAAGGTTATTAGAACTTTAATTACTTTTAATATTGTCAGCCTCACAATTAGCAAAAAATTAACAAGTCAGAGAAACCAAATTACCTTTCTGCTTAAAAAGGTTTGTTTGTTTGTTCTTTCCCACACTGGGACTGAAGCACACCTGATGGAAGAGTATTTGCAAATTCAGGAATGGCTAATTCACTGTTCAGTTCAGAGAATATACTGAGCTTAAGATTGGATCGTATAACCAGGATTCTAACACATACTTGCTTATAAAGTTAAAAACCACTGTGCTCTTCTGCAAATACCAGGCACTTAAGTCTCCAGAATGCTCTCTAACATGTTTTTGTACACTTTAACTAAATTAATTTTTGACAGTTCAAATATTAAGAATGAACTCCTTTTTAGTTTTTTTTTCCTTTTGGACTAAGAAATAAAGTATGCACTAGGATTTTAAATGATGAGTAAAGAATGTGTTACGCTGTGACTTTCAATTAAAGTGATATTACTGCTCTTCACCACTGTAGTGATATTAGAGCACCTTTATCTCCCTGGATGCATAGCAATTAAAATACTTCCCCTGAAATAGTGCTTGTGCAGATGGTTCCTATCCTTCTGGACCTGAGCTTTTCCAATTTACAATAAGAAGTAATTTTTAATAGATGAAGTAGTCAGTTTGGTTTTGAGTGCATTCAGAGGAATGCAATCCGAAGCAGCAGTACAGTATTTCTGAATAAGTTCAGTCCCATTCTCTGGTTTCTACATTTGTTCAGGCCACTTATCTGGGAACCCAGTTTCAATACAGGCTAGTCCACAGAATCAAGAGTGGCTTTAATAGCAGACAGAACAAGACAACAGAACTTTTCCAATTGATCTTGCTCTATAGCAGACGGTATCACATACCACTTAAGCAGTCAGTGTCATTTTCTGTCTCTGATCTCCATTCTTCCCTGAGGATTTCTGGCAGAATGTAGCTTATAGATAAATCTTCAGCGCTGAACCTAACACTACTAGGAAAACAAGCAGTACCCTTCCTCTTACTTCCATCTTATCCCTGTTAAAACCCTATTTCTAGTAAAGAAAAATTATGAAATGTAGGAAGGAAACTCACACAATCTGGCTAAAGAAAATTCAGCTTCAGCTACCACACAGGGACTGACAAATCCACTACTAGTCATACTGACAGTACATATTTACTATGAAAATAAGATACGGTGACTGCTCTGAAGAACAAAATTACTGTATTTTTTCCTTCTAATTTAATTTCAGAGGTGCTATACTTAATACAGGAAATTGGACTCATTAGTGAAGCACCTACTGGCACAGGTGATTGCCAATGCAGTATTCATGCTCACCACCCTAAGGGAGCTCAGCTTCCTGTGAATAGAAGGGCATGGCCCTGTTTTGTCAAAGGTCTTGTCAATGTTTAGATAATAAACATTGAATGAACTTCTGTACTGAAAAACCATATGAACAGAATTTGTTTCAGTAGTAACTCACCTTCTGCTTAAAAGAGGAAAGATGTATATAAGATATGTGCTTGTTAATAATAGTAAAGTTTAGAAGCTGCATCATGATTTACCTTTTGCACAAACAGTAATAGTTCCATACCCATTTGGTGTTTTCCAAGTTTTTAACAGTAACATTCTGTGAATTAGGAAGAACAAAGAGGATCTTTCTGAATTAGATTTTCCTTTTTCATTTATGAAACTGAAACATATATACTCTTTAAAGCAGGGATCAGAACTCAGGGAAGAGAGTTCGCTTTGATAGTTATATTATCTGTTTCTACGCAGTGCAACTAATCTTTGTTGCAACAAAACAGAATCACAGAATCACAAAACGGTAGGGGTTGGAAGGGACCTCCAGAGATCATCTTGTCCAACCTCCCTGCGTGAGCAGGCACACCTAGAGCAGGGGGCACAGGACTGTGTCCAGGCGGGGTTTGAATGTCTCCAGGGAAGGAGACTCCACAGCCTCTCTGGGCAGCCTGTTCCACTGCTCTGGCACCCGCACAAGAAAGAAGTTTTTCCTCATATTTAAGTGGAACCTCCTGTGTTCCAACTTGTGCCCATTGCCCCTAAACAGTTTCAACAAAAGAAAAACACTCTTAATAGTCTGCTGATTCATATACCTTCCTAGGAGGTGATAGATACCAAGGTCTATGTCTGTCTCAAAGACTTCTCTGTCCACTATCTCACAGATGTTGGTGATAGTGAACAGTGCAATTATTTTTTGTCCAGATCCCAAACTTATGTTTTTTGACCATGCTTTTAAAATAAGTACAGGACTGGCCTGTTTGGAGAATGCCTATTTCTGAAACCCCAGCTATTCTGAATGTGAAACACTTGCCAAGCTTTCCAGTGTTATCCCAACTATAGCAGCTGGGAAGGGCATATAGAAAGGAACAGCTCTCAACCTTCACATCTAGTCATTAACAGAGCTAGGCAGCATCTGGGAGGGGGATTTTCAGGGTGGCTATTTCTAAATATAACCAAATCTCACTTTTGAATCTGGCCCTACATGACTAGCTAGTAGGTCACAGACGCATCTATCATGGAGTAAGACAGAAATACAACACTAATTGATTTTCTGTACTTCTTGTGGGTAACAGCAGCTATTGTCTTGCACTGTGGGCATAATTCTTTCACCAAGATATATTTCTTAGTTTTAATGACTGTTGATTATTTATTCTTCCTAATAAGTAATAAACTTGCTCTTCAAGCTGTAACAGAAAGGTCAAGAGAAAAAGGGCATTTGGCATTTCTATGGTATTTTCTTTTATTCTAGAAATAAATATAGTACAAGTCATTCCCATGGAAGCAATACAGAATGGGAACATACCTCAGGTAAGATGTATGGACATATAAGAATCAGAAATCACTTGCTCTAAAAGACAAAACCACGGTACTAAAAGGAATAACAATGGAATAACATAGTTTTGCACATACCAAGAAATCCAAACCAGGCTGACATAATATTTAACATTGTCAAATAGTGTTTCTATCATACTCCCTTTTAAAAGCATATACAGCCTTGCGGATATCTCCATTTCTGCCATGATATGATCCATGACCAATGTAGTCTGGCAGTTTAAAGCTATGTGAGCTTGTGATAAGGAAGTAAAAAAGGTCAACATGATTTTCTGCAGAGAGCCATCATAAGATAAAGCTGAGATGCAGCATTTCTACTCCACATAGATAGTGTCATTCTTAGCATAAGATGAAGACAAAATGGAGAGCTGCCATAGGTTATTTCAAGTGCTTAGAAAAAGACAAGAGAGTGAAAGGATGGAAGGATTATGAGAGTTAAAAATGTACTAAATAAGGAAGTTAAAAATGTACTTTTTGTATTTAAAAGGGTGAAGGTAAAGAATGTAAGAATGAAAAAGAAAAGGGGATCATCATCATCAGGAAAAATAAACACATTCAAACATATCATAAATTCCAGAGGATGGAGGGAGGTAAAAACTTTTTCTTGGAAAGACTGAAGAAGTACTTTTCAAAACACTAGGAAAACATAGTACTAGACACCATGAGAAACCCTAGATTGGTGAGGGATGGTGGAGTGCAAAATGTATTCTTCCGAGATATGGTGTGCCTCCTAAGTTGTCTTAGACCTGTGAAATGCCAAAATGCCCTTATAGTTCCACCAGAAATATGAATTTCCCCCCCTTCTCTAAACCTTGATGTGGAAAAGTGAGAGTCAGAGAAGGGAAGCCCAAGCGTGGGGCAGACAGTGATGTTCAAAACAACACAGCCACGAATGTTCTGTGGGTCCACACATATCACTGAACAAACTGCTGGTAGTACTTGCAGGACTTACTGTGAGACCAGAAAGAGCTCTGAGATTTTCTATTCTATTCTTTTATTTTTAATTTTATATTAATTTATTTTTCTAGCTGGTCTGTAAAAGTGTAAAACACAGGCATTTTAAGCACATCACAGTTGTTGCAACAGAAGGTATTTTATCATCAGTTACTGACATGTCATCAGTAAGGAGAGATAAAAGAACACCCAAAATGATACTATCAACCACATGTTGAATAATTATCAGCTTTACCACACTCAGAACATTAAGTTAGCTTATAAAATGTTCAAAGTCCTAGGAACATCCTAACAATAAACTTGAGAACTTCAGTCAGGAGAAAAAAGAGTAACAGTGTGCATCGTTACCAATTTTCATTGTCAGACAATGAAGAATGATTTAGGTAAATAAATACTATTTACTTTGCATTAAAGGAAGTTCTTTCCTTCCTTCAACTTTATCTGTACATTAATTTTAAAGCAGGAATAAAAAGATTATGCAAATTACTATAAAATACTCATATATAGGCAAATTAAAACATATACACTGTTCTTTAAATCTCTGAAGAGAAATTTAGATACACTTGGCATTCTTAGGTTTGGTTGTGTTTTTTGGGATGGTTTTTTTTGTTTTTTTTTTTTTAAGGAGATCTACACATTAGTCTATGCTATCTTTTTATATTATGTAGGTATCTACTTCAAGTTCAGTTACTTGAAGAGCTCAGCTCAAGGAAGGCATCTAATAACTAGGAAGGTATTTCAAAATATCTCAGCATACAAAAAAACTTCTGAATTCCCCCATTCCCCTTCCATCACAATTTGAGTACGTTGAGCACTTGAAGTATGAAGACTTTATAATCTAGTAATTCATCTCATATATTTGCATTTCATATCAGGGTTTTCAGTTTTGGAGCCAGAAAGTTAAAGAAATAAAAGATTTTTTTCATATTTACTGCCATTTCTCTCTCTCTAGCTAAGCGAGAATAATTTTTAACTAACTTTAGAACTGCTTTGCTAGACAGTTTCCTTCAGAAGATAACCTGTTTTAACTTTTTCTTCATAAGAGGTTGCCTGGTTTTCCATTAAAGGATTTCTTCCTATCAACAAAACTGAAAAATATGTAAATAATTCCCCTTGAAATTTCATTAAGTTTAACTAAGTCCGTATTAAAAATTTACTCTTAGTTTCTATTAAATTATATTTTTAAATAACTATTTATGGCTTTTAAGCTTCCATGTGACAAAATCGGTACCAGTTACAGATCTCCTGTAAAAAAAATCTCCTTAAATTTTTACATTATAAGATATTTGTCAATTTTCTAAGTCCACGGACTTGGGTTGCCTTGCGGTGGGGGTGGGGTACGAACCACAGAAAACCAACCCCAAAACTACCAGATAACTGTCTACAATGAGAAGCAATAAAAATGGTTTGATTCATTTATAAGACCATGGTAGTATTTTTCACACTATAGGCAGGCACAGGTATAGAGCAGTTGAACAGGACTCAGCTTTCTAAGTCCTTTCAGAATTGCACAAGCTAAGCTTTCATGCTTCTAATGATGCTAAAAACAAGTCTGACAATGCCATGAGTCAAATTCTTTTCTGGAACAAACCAGTATGTTCTGAATTCTGAAGAATTTGTGTTCTTGTGCTTAACTATAGCTAAAGAGGTCAAACAGGAAGCATTATTTTGAATTGCAGAAAGGAACATGTATGCTGATTGTTTACTAGATGCACAGATTGTTTTCTTGTTTACTCTGCTTTTGCAATGGCAGTTACACTGCTTGCCTCTGATTTTAATACCATCACATGGTAATTTTAGTTTTTACCCTAACAGACCTCCATTTAGGTAGAAATAAATACAGCTTTTTGTCAGATTAGTTCTAGTTCAAGCTATATCACTCACACATGCCTTGTATAGTTCTTTCGCATGAGCTGGTCTGAAATAATCTAATGAGACATCTCTCTGAACTGGCAGAGAACAGAACTGTGTAACACCATACACTCTGCCAAACATCCCTGTTTGTAAATACATAAATAATCAAGTAAGAGTACCACAACAGCAAATAAAAGGGTGCAAGGGAAAAGTGTCCAAAATGATAGAGAGAGAAAATCGGCATGACCTCAAGAAAGGTATTTAGCTCTTTCATGCCCAAGTTTTGCCAGCCTCCACTATGGTGCAGCTGCCACCACATTCTTAACAAGCAGCAAGATCTTGGTTGGTGGAGTTTGCCACATCCAGTGCACAGTGACATTTTTATCTTCCCAGGACGATACATTTCCTTTGGACATGAAAAATTTCTTTAATTAGAGGTTGAAACTATATTGTCAAACCACTTCTCAGGGTTTTCCCTGAGAATGCACAAAGTAGGTGCTAAATATAAAGCATACTTTACTGCACATAGGGGCTTTGTGGTCTTCCCAGCAATCGTTTTTCAAACACACAGAATAAAATCCTTTACAATGGAATGACGGAAAGCCATATGACTAGAAATTGTAGAGATCTGGTGACATTAATAGCATGTGGATCTACTACCTGCAGCTCTAGCTCATGTCCTTCACCTGAAAATCTCTCCTCTTTATACATAGGTAGCTCAAGTGAACTGTGCTAATACTGATAAGGATGATGAGCGTACATGTTTTTCCTCAAATAATATCAATGTTTCGTTTTGCACATGAAACAAAATACTTGCCAAAAAGGACAAATCTTTGGTCCTTCTGCTTTAGAGTATATTACCTTTATAGAAAATAATTGCAGCTAGTAGCAGAGAACAAACAAGAAATCTGGATTAAAAGATCTGGGTGAATTTTGACTATGAAATCCATAGCTATTTTGATTTTGTCTGTCACAGAAACACAGCTGCATCCAGCAAACATAAATCAGGATGTATTTTCCTGAACTCTCTGGCAATTCAGCTGTATGCAAAATTTCCAGTTGCTGTTGTGTGAGACTGCAGCATATCTACAAGGACAGTCTCAGCTGTAGGCAGACATAAAAGACTGAGTTAGAAGTACAGCGTACTGCTGCTCAAAGCACAACATTTCATATAAGGTCATCAACTTTACTGCCAAGGATACTGATTTCACAGTTGTTACTAGCCTGTGGAGAATTCAGATGCTGTATTCCAACCATAAATGAATACATAAGTCCATTTTCTGAGTGCTGTTTTTGCTATGTTAGATTGTATTCCAGATTATTTTTTTTAAATTAAATGGCATTCAAGATCAGTTAGAGTATAACATAGATGCAAACTACAAAGGCTGAAACGTTATAAGTGTTTTAGTCAAATATCTATGATTTTTTTAAAATTAAAGCTTACTTTTTAAGCCTACTGAAAAACAGACACTATATAGTGTATTGATAAACTGAGAATATATGAATTACAACTACTACAAATAAAACTTTCCTTATTATTTCCAATGCTAGGAAAAAAAAGTAAAGATTTAACAAGATCATTTGTAAGACCAATTTTTAGTACAAACAGAAAACAGAGTCAAGAATGCAATTTTTTACTCCATTCAAATTAAAAAAAATAATAATTACAAAACCAAAAACAAACAAACAAACAAAAAAACCCAAAAAACAATAACCCCACATACATTGAGCTGGACAAGGACAGACCCAGTAAGCCTGCATGTATTAGCTTCAGTAGCATCTGTAATTCTTTATTTGCCTGGTTTTCTTCCAGTTCAAGGAAACAGAATTGTATGTGAAATTCTGTGTAACCACAGCTTGTGTATCATATTCAAACATAAGCTATTAAGCTGATTTGTAGCTTCATACAGTTTAAATACAACAACAAAACTTCCAATATAAAGTCTAGGATAGTCAGATTAGAGGGATCCTTCAATTAGTTTCTATAACTATTAGACCTTCCTTGTTTAGTGGTCCAGAATATCAAAAGCACAGCCTTTTTACATTTCACACATCCCCCACCAGCACTACTTTGTTTTCAGATATGAAATAGCAACAAGAAAAAGAAATCTTGATGAATACATTTCCATTGTATCAGTCTTACCACCCACTCTTCAACTTAGCACTGCAGCTAGTAAAGTTCAGAAAGGCAATATCTGGAAATGACAAACAAAGTAAAAATTAAAAAGGTAAAAAGTCAAGCTCTTATTTTATGTACAGTTTCATGGTTTGCTCCTTTGATTTGACTGTAACTATCAAACCATCACACTAACTCTAGAGGTGGGAAATAACAGACTATGGAGCAAGGTACACACTTTCTTAAATAGCTTAACTTTTTTCTTTGATGCTAAGAGATTAAAGCTGTGCTTAAAGTTTGATAAAACACAAATTAAGGGGTCATGACTTTCAGCATAGGTAAAAGCATGGGAGTTTACAGAGTTCAGTGACAGCCATTGAAGATATGGCACAGCTGGTGACAAGGTCTGTATGTATGACCAGACATACAACTCACTAGATACTAAGCACTTAGTCTTGAAAAAATTAAAATAAAAATACTACATACTAAAATTAGAAAAGTTACTAAGAGGCAGAAAGGAGAAGCATATTAGTGTATAATATTTTTTAACATTTTTAACTTTCAGTTGAGGAAACAACTTTTTCTGAATAGGCTTTTGGATAAAGCATCCTTCAGTCCTGTTTTGTTTTTGAAACAGTCACTGATCTAGCAAAAGAAAGTCAGCAGCTCATACTTATACAATGAATTATTTTCATGCAACATAAATATCTTTTGGCAAAGATAGTAAAGTTTATGAAGAAGAAAGGTAGAACAACATAATTTTGATTTTTTCCCCAAGACACAACACACACCTCTAAATAAGAGGAAGAAGCAATTTAAATAGTGTGACAAATTAAAATCACAGCCAATACCATAACTACCCCCTTAGATTTCTAGGGAATCTGACCCCTGCTTTGTTCTAACTATTAGATAGTTATAAAGTAGTCACATGTAATACACTTAAAAATTAATTATATTTACATATCAAAAAATGAGAGAAAAAGAAATCTAGAAACCTTTTTAAGACACACACCAGAGCATGACCCTCATGTTCTTCACTTCAGCTTCCAATTTCTAGCTCATTATAACATATTAAATTCTTTCAAGACATTTGTAGGCAATATAAAAGCAAGTGTTAACTTAAAGTACTTCACTTTTCTCTTGTACCTTGAGGGCAAGCTGTAAAGTAGTTACTGAACCAGTCTATGAACTTCAGTAGTCTTGCCAGTCATGAACTCATGACCTTTTTATTGAAGGTGTTGATTTTCACACAGTTGTCCTCAATTCACATGTTTTTAGGACAGGATTGATTTTAAAAAATACCCCAATAAATTGCAAGTGTGTAAACCTTGTAGCATAATGTTGTTGAATATGTATATATTTATATACACCCTCAATTATCCATTCAAAATTTAAGGGTCATCACAACAAAAAGAAAACCCTAAGTCACTGCCTCCTTTCTGTCACACTTTTAGTCTTCAAACAGGTAAGAACAGGTGACTTACTTTGTGCTTTGCTTAGAATGTCTTTTAGTAAGAAATTTTATTACTATTTTAAAAATATCCTTAAAAATTATATAATTCATTTTAAAACAGACAAATTGCTTGGCATAAATTTCTGTTGCTCCCTAATGTGAGAATTTAAAAAATGAGGACATAATTTTATCCAACAACACGTAGGAAACCACATAGTGCTTAACTGAGGAAACCCAGGTGAGACCTCACTGTTCTGCATATGAACACAAGCAAAACAATGCACTTCTTGCTTGCTTGCAGAAGGAAGAAGCAGCAACACTTGGGTAAACACAATTTCTGTCCCCCAGATTATGAGAAAAGGCTATCACAGATCTCTCCTCTCCTCTGAGATTCTGCTTACTCTTTGAAAGTTGAGAGGTCGGTAGCTGTCTGTCAATCAATAAACTTCATTCTTTCCCAATACTCAAAAATTTCTGTTTAATCCAGTGAGAAATAAGAGCCTAGCACTATCAGGCTACACTGCTCCTTCATGTGGTTTCACCGACCACCCCTGCAGCAAAGGGCAGCGCTGCTGCACAGCCCTGTCCTGTCTGCTGCCGACAACTTGTGAAAGGTGTCTCTGTCAAAGCAGTGCCCTTGTGCAGACCGACGCCGCAAAACCTTCTCCATTGCTCGTAGCACTGGACAAGGAAAAGTTACCAAGAGGAGGAAAAATGGCAGACACTGCCAAATCATTCAATTTACTTATTCATTTAAACGATATCACTTACACTTACAACTGTAGTAGACAAGTTTTGAAGCACACATGCTGAGTGTTTGCTTGTTTTTGATGAAGATATTAAGCTATTACCAGTTTAAGAAGGCATGTTTTTTAGAGAGAGGATGTTACATGATGTAAATTTGCTCTATAGAAATGTGTTTGTGAGCTTTAGCAGCAAGTCGTAACTGAGGGCATGAGTAAGCAGCATAGCAAGGGAATTAATTGCAATGACATGCAGAAGTATAATTCTAGTTTTCTCTTTGGGATAGTGACGATACTTTAAGAACAAGCTCTGCAGTACAGACAATCCATTTACTGATCAAATGGCTAGGTACGTCACTGCCACATAAGCAGCTTATTTTTCTCAACTCTGGGCTGCAATTACCTAACAATTCCTTCTCTTTCTTCTGGTTCCTCCATTGCCAAATGCCAGAAATATTGGCTGTGACACCCTGAGTCTTTCCTCTGATCAAAACTAACACTATTGTGGTTCAGTCTCTCTCTACACTTTTCTTACTAAGATTCAGAGGATCACAGTGAAAAAGTTTTAGAGAGGACTTCAGGAAGTTACCTGCTATTCTCCTCTGCCATAATGCAGGATCAGCTATCTACACTGCTCCTGTGAGATGTTTCCTGGCATACTCCATCCAGCAAAGGAGGGCCCTCAGCTCACCTGAGTAACCGCAGCCTCGTTTTTTTTTTATAAAGCTTTAGCTTTTCCTGCATATAATCTAACCTTTCCTTGCTGCTGTCTAAACCAATGATTAAGCCACTTCTGTCAACAGACAACTTGTTTCCTTGCATTTTGCAAGAGCAGTAGTATAACTGGAGAGATTTTTCTTGTCTCCTCTTAAGATTCTCTTCTGTAGTATTAAATATGGCCTTTTTATTTTTTCCTTTTTTCTTTTTTTCCATTTTGTGCTTCCAACACCTTTGATTTTGTTCTTCTGGCTCTTCCCCTTTCTCACTTTGTCAACACCTCTCTTGAGATGTGCCAGCTAAACTTGGACACAGAATTCCCACTGAGTCCTACCAGTCCTGACCAGAGCTGCAAGGTTATCTGTGCGTCTTACTGGCAGCTCTCACGTCTACACATGTGAGTTTCTTTTCTGCAACAACACAACATTTTTGGCACAAGTTCAGCTTTTAACCCGTATGCTGATGGAAAACTTTTTAGGGGTCAAAAGTTCTCTACTGCCCATCCCGTGACAGTAAAGAAGTTCCAAGCCAAGCTTATTTGAGAAGAAACACTTAAGTGAATCAGGTTTCTTTGTCTTTGCCAATAAAGGCTGACTATTTTATTTTGCAGAAAATCCACCCCACCCCAGGAACCAGCTGTTTTAGATCTGCAAACCAGATTATTTTATTATATACATATACAGACACATTCTGAGCAAATGACATACAGAGAGACTAGTAGTCTTAGTAATAGAGTTACTCCATGTAGTAACTGGAATGTTGGTGCACTTCAGACCATGAGTGTGTTTCCTGCTACATGCAGTTCTCTCAGCTGCAGAATTTGGGTAAAGTATCAATATTGATACAGAAGAGTTGAGAGGTTTCTTTACTAACAAAAGTAAAACATACCAAAAAGATTCTCCGAGTCTTCTTCTTGTTCACTCTTTTTAGAATGAGGTTCATTCCTGAAATGCCTGAAAGTACAGCTAAGGGGATAGTTGTAAAGCTAAAGCACTGTTTGTGGTACAGTTGGTCTCTGGGTTTATCATTATTACTGGAATAATTAGCCTGCCTTTGTGCGATATGTAAATACACACATGTATACACCTACCAAAGTTAATAATATTTCATTTAAAATGAAGCCCCCACACCCCGTTCCTAGTTTTTTATTTTATTTATAACATACATGTTAAGGCTTCTGCTATGACACATAAAAAGGACCAGTAATTCCAAAAATAACAAAAAGCTAGATGTTTTAGATAATCTGATGCTTTTGGGGGCATAATGAACTCTACCTTACTGCATATTCATCTGAAGTTTCAATTATTCTATTCAATTATTCCACAGGTTTTGGAGCATATTGGGTGTTTTGTTAATATATGGTCTGCAGAACACAAAAAAGTTTTAATAATTTGTTGGGAGGTGTTTTTTTTTGTTGTGTTTGTTTGTTTGTTTGTTTGTTTGTTTTCTGTTGCAGGCAATCCAAATAGCTATGGTACATTTACTTTTTCCTAAATTCTCTTTAGGTGCTTTACGGCTCCTGAACAGCAGGTACAAAATAGTTCCAAAGGCCGATCAGAACAGACAGAGTTGTTTCAGGTAAATGCCAGAGATAATGTTAATCATATGAGGGAGGGTATATTCTGAGGCAAGGTGTTCTGCTGCTTTGACAAGTATTAGTTCATTCTCTAAATTTTTGGACTAAATTAAAGCAAAATTATTCCAAACTGCATTTTTAAAAGTTTAGTTATAAAAAAACCCTAGCAGAGCCTTCTCTTCACACATTCACACTTCAGCAGCAAAGTGAGTCTCTGTTAAAATATTTTTTAAGTGTTGAATATTGTGTCTGAAGTTAAGTGGAAAGAAATATCCAGGGCTTTTTATGATTCAGGAGGCTGTCCACCAGTACTGGAGAGAAGTTTTCTTGCAGGGTTAAACATCTTGACTCTGTGTCCATCCTAATACACTTTGTCCTGTGATAAATTAATGTGGTGAATTATTTAATGCAAAGCAGCTTATTTTCTTCTAGTTCTAAATGTCAGCAATTTTTTATGTTGCAGTATATGAATACACCTGATATTCAGCCCACTCAGGCAGCAAACACAAAGCTCTGGGGTTCACGTAAAGAACTTTCCTCCTGATTGCTGCAAAAGAAAGAGCTAGTAGAGGTTTCCTCCCCTTTCAAAGATGTTGTGGAATGCAAAAACTCTATTTTGGATTTAAAACCAGTGCTTTCCAGCTTTCTTACAGGAGCTATATCTGGCTTGCTTTTCATATGATTGTCTATGCCTGCCAGGGAAACACAGTTTACATTTTTAAATTAAAGCTTCTCTTTAGCAACATTCCTAAAAACAGAAAAACACCATAAATTTTGAAAGCATGTCAGTTAAGGGGAAACAAAAAGATAAACAAAACTAAACAATGAAATAAATTAAAAGAAATGCCACTGACAACACAAAGTCATTGTCACTAAATCCAAACAGAAATGCAGATAATGCAGAGGCTTTCAAGTAGCTATTTGTTTATAGTTTGAGTGGATATTTAACAAGTGAATTAAGTGAACATATCCTCAATATGTTATGCTGTGCTTGAAGCTGTATTTATAGTGCCTTTTTTTCTCATTACAGTAAAATAACACAACTCGAATAGCATTTTAGTGAACATAATCTGCAGGTTTATAAGTAAAACTAACATCAAATCAGAACAACTATTTATTGCAAATTCATATCTATCTTAAACTACCAAATCATTGACTACCTGGAAAAACATCAACCAAGTAGTTTAGAGGCACCAATACAGTTTCTTAAAATGGTCTCTCTCAAAGACCGGTCTTGAGCAAGCAGGAACTGAAGGTTATTGTAGAAGTAGAAACAACCTGTAGTTCTTCCAGACCTGAAAGTCTCCTTTTTCAATACTCCATAGATATAACTTGGCCATGCACAGAGCATAAAATTCACCTGCACTAGAACACTGACATTATGTGGAGTTATTCCAAATCTAAAGTGAGGTAACTGTAGCATTTTAAGAAGGATATTTCAAACTCTGTGTAACCTAACTGAAAAAACTCAGGTTGGGAGCACAGTCCCTATCAGAATTTTATAAAGTCAGTGGGGATACCCTTCCAGAGGGTGATTTATTGAGCCACTGCTAAATAATGCTTTTTGAGAAGGGTGAGTTCTGAAGGAGTCATGTCAATAGAGCTCATGATGAGGCACAGATGAGATCACACGAGGTTGCTTTTCAGATGCTTTCCTGACACCCTGAACGTGAAGAACGTATGTAATGTTACTGTCCAATTTTGCCACTGCTTAGTGAATAAAGGAGGAAGAAATGATCCTATCAAACACATACAATCATAGAATCATAGAATGGTCTAGGTTGGAAGGGACCTTTAGAGATCGTTTAGTCCAACCCCACTGCAGTGAACAGTGACATCTTCAACTAGACCAGGTTGCTCAGAGCCCCATCCAACCTGATCTTGAATGTCTCTAGGAATGGGGCATCTACCACCTCTCTGGGCAACCCACTCCAGTGTCTCACCACCCTCATTGTAAAAAATTTTTTCCTTATATCCAGTCTAAATCTACCCTCCTTTAGTTTAAAACCGTTACCCCTTGTCCCATCACAACAGGCCTTGCTAAAGAGATTGCTCCCATCTTTCCTATAGTCCCCCTTTAAGTATTGGAAGGCCGCAATAAGGTTTCCCCACAGCCTTCTCTTCTCCAGGCTGAACAACCCCAACTCTTTCAGCTTGTCTTCATAGCCAGCCCTCGGATCATTTTTGCTGGCCCTCCTCTGGACCCGCTCCAACAGGTCCATGTACTTCCTGTGCTGAGGGCTCCAGAGCTGGATGCAGCACTCCAGGTGGGGTCTCACCAGAGCAGAGCAGAGGGGAAGAATCACCTCCCTCGCCCTGCTGGCCACGCTGCTTTTGATGCAGCCCAGGACACGGTTGGCTTTCTGGGCTGCAAGTGCACATTGCTGGCTCATGTCCAGCTTTTCACTCACCAGTACCCCCAAGTCCTTCTCCACAGGGCTGCTCTCAGTCCCTTCATCCCCCAGCCTGTATTGATACCGGGGGTTGCCCCGACCCAGGAGCAGGACCTTGCACTTGGCCTTGTTGAACCTCATGAGGTTCTCACAGGCCCACCTCTCCAGCTTGTCCAAGTCTCTCTGGATGACATCCTGTCCTTCTGGCTTGTCAACTGCACCACTCAGCTTGGCATCATCTGCAAACTTGCTGAGGGTGCACTCGATCCCACTGTCTATGTCATTGATGAAGATATTGAACAGTACTGGTCCCAGTATGGACCCCTGAGGGACACCACTTGTCACTGGTCTCCATCTGGACATCAAGCCATTGACCACTACCCTCTGGATGCGACCATCCAACCAATTCCTTATCCACCATACAGTCCACCCATCAAATCACCCTCTTTTAGCTGTCATGCATGCTTATTGGACTTAGGAAGAGGAAATTCTCCTTTTTGTTATAAGAGTCTGTTAAGGATAGCTAGAGGAACTTGTCCTTTGTGCTCTTTTTTTTTTTTCACTACCACATGCAATCTTGCCAGTCAGAGCCTGCTAAAAGATGATCAGAGGGAGCATAAATGACTGAAAGTATGGAAATGCATGTGGGCATGAGTGAAGTGTCAGCTAACACTCTTATGCAAGGAATTTTGATTAATATATTTAAAAACAATTCAAGTAACATTATGCAATTATTTGCATTTCAATCTCCTAAAATTAAGCATGTGATTAACTACTAATTGATTCACTTGAATCAAAGCTATGCTTTAAAAAGTTTGCCTGCTTTTTCCTTTCACTCCAAAGTGGATAAGAGCTCTTTGTTATTTCTCAGACTGATTTACCCTGCGAAACCTCAGCTTTCACTTTGCACAAAAAACTGACATACTTGACACATCAAGAAAGCTTTTTCGTTCTTTTTAAAGTGCCCTTCTTTCTGCTTTGAGGACTCTGAGTGGATGTGTGTTGTGTTCTGTGGTTTGACCATCATACTGATTCAGGCTGTCTGCAATACAGCTACATATCAGAACTATGTGTCAAAAAAAAAAAAAAGTCTTCAACTTCCTACGCACTCACATTCAAACTGGAAACCAAACCCCTCAAAATGGCTCTACTCTGGCTTGATCTCCTATGTCTCTGTTATCATTTCAGTATCAGACACTAGAAGTTAAGGTATATTTCCAGCAGAGACAGTAGGGAATGCAGTGCTGAAGTGACAGCACAAAAACCTAGGTTTATCTTGTAATTCTTCTCAGTTTTTAATATTATCACCTCCTCAAGCAAGCAGGGAATTTGAGGGCAGAATACCAGGGTCTCCAGGGAATGTAAAACATCCTATCATGGATTTTTCTCTCTCTCATTTTTCATTTGTTTCCAAGATTAGTTCATCCATCTTTAGGTGCTCAGGGCCAAATTACAGATATGGAAGTCAGTGAAGCCGTTTGTGCTAAGAAGAAGACGTAGGGGGGAGAGAAGGGTAAGCTTCTGTAATGATTAAGCACCATTTAAAGAGTGTGCTTCCTCAAATCATAAAGCTGCCAAGAATCCCAGACAGCAAGAACATACCTTACTTTCAACACCCAGCCAGCCATCCTTTCTAACCTCTCATTCTCTTCTACATATTAAGAGTACAGACATGAGACCTCTTAGATTAAAAATCACTAATTTCTATATATTATGTTCTACAAACAAACTTTTGAATGTGAAATAATAGGCAAGTTATCAAAACTAAAATTGAACAATTATGCAGCTTTATCTGGTTTATTTCTTAAGTAAGGAAAGGAGTAGATGAACTGTTTGGGGATAGCTTGTAATTGATAGAAAAACCAAAAAATTACTGTTAGAGTACTAATTACATCAAAACTGTAATTATTCCTAAAACTGTTAGGAAACATAAAATCGTAATGCAGGACAATTACATGTTGCTATACTACCGGGTTTTTTGGAGGGGAGGGGGTGAGAAGAAAGGTTGACAGAAATAAACATAACAATCTGCAAGTAACATAACTAGTACAAGGCAGGAGCTGGTACACTATCCTAACATGTCTAAGGTTTTGATTGAGAAGATAAAATGCCACCTCCCTAAGCAAATTATCACCACTTCCCCACTGGAGGTTATTTCCCTGTAAGATCTGACCGCATCATCACGCATGTTCCCTTCTGTAACCTGCTGCTGTCAAACAAACTGTGGGAAAGGACAAAAAAAACCACAAAACCAAACAAAAGCAATCATCATCCTCCTCTTGAAAGCACTCAGACTCACCCAGACCTCTTTGACAGAATGAGGGCAGGGTAACCATCACGTGCAGTTTTGCCGATGGATATGAGGATGCAGGGACCACTAGTGACAAGAAGAAGTGTGCAATGAGGGCGCAGGCGCATGCAGTAGCATCTTACACTGCTGCAACACAATTGCAACCAGAAATCTGTGAACACTGCTGAAGTGACACCAGTGCCTCACCAGTGTACTTGGAATGGAAATTAATAGCTTTTGCATTATCTACATGATCTGTGATACTAAACACCTGGTCCAGCACTTGGGCATGGATAAGGGGTACGGAGGGGGAGTTGATACAGACAAGACTAAGGCCATCTTGCACAACAAACATCAGACCACTGAGAGTTTGAAAGCACATGCCTTTCCTTTCTAGCTTGCGTTCACAATAACAGCTGTATTTTCTATGGAAGATAGTTGCAGGGCAGCACTACTAAGAATGTCGGTTTTCACTTCTCCACTCTGGCTGAGATGTAAATATTTTGTTCATATGCAGTTTTTTTCGTGATTTAAGCCTTTTTCACCTCAAGAGTGAGTCACTGCAGTGCAGCCTTACAAAGCTTCAAAACAGAAAAATGGGCAAATGGTGGCAACTGCTTGATACATTGAGTTTAGTGGAAAAACTGAATATGTCCATGGTCTTTAATTGCTACTGATTTCTGATCCCCAGATTTTTGGGTGGCGTACAAGAATACAGTATTTACTGTGAATGTCACACTGCTTTGAAAAGCCCTATTTTCCATTAGACAGTCTTCACCTTTTGTCACCTTAAGCAGACTGCAGACCCAAATTAATGAGGAAATTATCAACTGCTCAGAATTAGGACAACAGCTAAAACATCTTAAAACCTGTCCTTAAAGGGAATCGCTGTAAAGCAGTCTGAGAGAAGAACTGAGATATTTGCTGGGAGGTGTCTGTTACTTTGATTTTGTCTATGTAACATTGACTTAGGTGACATTTTCATTATCAAAATGTGAAGTTACTTTATATATTGCATGTAAAGAACACTGAAAAATGAAATTTCATTCTTAAATATCCTTAAGAAGTGCTTTTTATTTTTATATAATTTTATAATAATCTTCCATTTAAGTGGCATTACTTTTTTCATGTTGCCTCTTAAAATATAGACCAAAAACACACGTGGATGTACTAGGTTTAAAATGTTACTTTC
Organism: Anhinga rufa; assembly: GCA_013400875.1. Lineage (NCBI taxonomy): Eukaryota > Metazoa > Chordata > Aves > Suliformes > Anhingidae > Anhinga > Anhinga rufa. The sequence goes on from VZTV01008098.1 coordinate 34,622, forward strand.
TGTTCACTAGATATCAAGGATTTTGGTGAGGAAATGTTTAACTTAATATTTTAGCCTATGGATCTGCCAAAAGACTAATATACATCACAAACTGAACTGCAGGTTATGTAATCTGACCATTAGTGATTAATTTTAAAATGTCTGTTGGGTCTTAAATTCATTATGGATTATGTATCTGTCAGGGATATACAATACTAGATTCAATTTGGAAATATTTATTAGCTCAGATCATACCTACTGTTAATGAACATAACTTTTACGTTCAAGCCCATAAACCACAGCTTGGGCAGACATTAAAGATCTGTCCAGAGGCACATAATGATGGTGCTTTTCAGGCCATGGACTTCAAGGAAAGATGCAGCAGCAGTAAGATGGATATATGTTGATTTAATATGCAGTCTGACCAAATCACATTAAAATATCTCTGGGCCCCTCGGATTGTATTCCTCCCATTATGTACAAGTGTCAAAAGATATGTTAAATCAAATGGTTTCAGAAGTGTGAGTCTAATGAATGCAGCACAGAGAGAGCAAGAAAAATAGACATTTAAGTGCATAATGCGTACCCTTAGTAGCACAAACAGGCACTCCACCTGCCTCTTGGGCATCTATGTACACAGAGGGTGTTCCTCTAATTCACCAGTGAACACCTGTTTACTTACATTTCCACACAATCATCGTCACTCAGTTCATAATGCGTAAACTTTTGTTTCCTAAAACTACCGATGTTTCCAGGTTAGGTTAAAAAAAAACCTATTTCCCCTTGATGATGTATGCTGATATGCTGGAGTTGTTATATTTAATATATGGTAATATTTTATATGTTTACTAAGAAATCACTGTCTCTGTTTCTAATGTTTCTTGTAGGTCTATATGGTTTAAGTGAAACATTGGGTAAGAAATCATAAAGCCTTCACTTTCTACTACCACTATGAAACAGAAATATTTTATTTTTACCACCAAGTCTGCTGAAAATTTTCTGTGCTTTAATTGCTAATATACTTGGCTGATAACATTAAGACATATCAAAGAGGGATTTGTCTTCTGTTTCGAATCTAATAGATACATAATGCTGATGAGTTTCTGTTAGATTCTAATTAGGAAACATCTGTTCTTGCATATCCAGATCAAGTGGATGCGCCTGCTTTATTCTGGAGTAATGGTTGATGATTTCTAGCAGAGCTACATGAATTAGGTCTTTTTTACACTGCATATATGCTAGGGTTGTAACCAGTGGTCCTTCACGATGTGTAACAGTGCAAGCTCATTGAACAGGTGATCAAAGTCAGCAGTAACTCTTGCGAAGTTCATTTTTCTCCTGCTCAAATTACAATGCATTTTTTTTCGTGTATATGAAAATGTATTTCATAGCTTGTATGTCATTTTGTATGACTTTTCTCACAATATTATTCACTGCTACCAATTCTGAAAGGACTAGATGTATGCATAATTTGCACATTCTTTTCAGGCTTTCTGAAGTGTAGATACTATATATTGTAGAAACTGCACACTGTCTCATTTCTTATGGTTTTTCCAGGTAGAAGTAACTCATAGTAATGAACACCTGACCTTTGTACACTAGTTTATCTTCTGAAAAAACATTACTTTTAAAGCCTCAAGATCTTTTCATTGCAGGAGTGTGAAGTCAAACAGAAGCAAAAATATTGAGAAAAATCTGTTCTTCAGTATGTTAATGTAGTTTCTAAAAGAGTTTTCCTTTTGATGCTGCAGGGATTATTATTTCATAAAAGACTAAATAGCTATACTTCTTGTGTCAGATATTTCTGTGTCACAGCTGAACACTAGACCTAAGTCAGATATAAGGTCATCCAGTTTTCTGGTGTTTTGGGAAGGTGTGACTCAGGACTGCCTGGTATTAGCAGTCATTTACATCAGACCAGTTTTCTATTTTGATGAATCACTTTATCAGCAGTCTTAAACCATTCTACTTACATCTAAAACCTGGGTAACGCAGTGTTTTTCATTGTTCTTCATTTAGCTTCATTTCCTTTAGAAAAGCATGAATGACCTCATATATTTGCATAGTTTTTTCTCCAGATTTTTCATGCAACAAGTTCCTCAAACACATTCAGCAACAGTTGTAAAACTGCATTTATTTTTATTCACCTTTGCAGAGTTTAGTAATAGTAGAAATTCTTCAGGAGAAAGACCAGGATGGCAGAGCTAAAGGCCTTCCTGAGTAATATTTATGCTTCAATGAGTTCACTTTTGAGGCTGACAAGATCAGAGAAAACACAGTATGGGATGTATGAAGCTGATCTAATTCACCTCAACTCCTATACTGTAACAATGCAAACATGATTAGGTATTTGGAAGTGCCATGTACTGATGAAAAAGGGAAGCTTAAGGTCCTGTATGTAGCCATGTTCTGCACCTAGGACAGAGTAATGCCGGGCACAAGTATAAACTCGGAAAGGAGTGGCTGGAGAGCAGCCCTGCAGGAAGGGATCTGGGGGTGCTGGCTGACAGCAGGCTCAGCATGAGTCAGCAGCGTGCTTTGGCAGCCAAGAGGGCAAACCGCATCCTGGGGTACACTGAACAGCATAGCCAGCTGGTCAAAAGAGGTGATTATCCCACTGTATTCAGCCTTGGTGATGCCTTACCTTAAATACTGTGTGCAGCTCTGGGCCCCACAATTTCAGAAGGATGTGAAGGTCTGTGGATGCATCCAGGGGAGGGCAACAAAGCTGGTGAAAGAGCTGGAAGGAATGTCCTATAAGGAGCACCTGAGGACTTTGGGCTTGCCTGGTTTGGAGAAAAGGAGCCTGAGGGGCAACCTCATTGCCCTCTACAGCTTCCTGAGGAGGGAACATGGAGAGGGAGGTGCTGACCTCCTCCCTGGTATCCTGTCACAGGATGTGTGGCAATGGTTCAAAGCTGCACCAGAGGAGGTTTAGAATGGACATTAGGAAGCATTTCTTTAATGAGAGGGTGGTCAAACACTGGAACTGGCTTCCTAGACGGGTGGTCTATGCCCCAAGCTTGTCAGTGTTTAAGAGGCATTTGGACAATGTCCTTAATAACATGCTCTAACTTGGTCAGCCCAGAATTGGTCAGGCAGTTGGACTAGGTGATCGTTGTAGGTCCCTTCCACCTGAAATAGTCTAGTCTGTTCTATTCTATTCTGTTCTACTCTATTCTAAGAAAAAACAAATATAATGTAGGTCATCTACCTTGATTTAGACTAATTAGTCTTCCATCTTCAGTTTTCTTTTTCTTTCTATCCTACTGGATTTTTCTTTTCCTTTGTATCCAGGATTGTTCCTATTATCTACTTATTCTATCCTATTTGCTTCCACTTCTTTCCTAAAACACCTTATCTACAATGGATCAACTATCTGACTATACATAAATTGCCCTCTCTCAAAACAGATACTGCTTCTAATTCTCCAATGACCAATTCTCATTTCTCAATTAAGAAAAAATGTGTTTTACAAAACATCATATTTTAATGTTGATCATGTATCTCTGAGAAGTCTAATATTCTCTTAGAGGTGCCTAAAGTCCTGTTTTTCTGCTCCTGACACTACTTTAATGAAAACTGTTCAGAATTGTTCTGTTCATGACCTCCCCCATGTAGAACAGGATTTGCTCTGATTTACTGTCTCTGAGGAAGCGAGCAATGTCAGCCTACATATCAGGCATGTGAGAGAAGCATGTACACTGTGCATGCTCCACTCAAGTTTTGCAGCTATCATTCATGGCCTATTAGTCACAAAATAAGAGAATCCTGACCTCCTTATTGTCTCCTCGTGATTGCTGCCAGCTCTCCAACAGCCAACAGCACTGTGCTGAAATCTGCTCTAGACTTGCAGCCTTATATTAAATGGCACTGTTATCTGGCCATTCAAGAATCAGACCTTGAAACATAGTTTTCCACCCAGGGTACTAAGATAAAACGAATCCAGCTAGAAGGTATTGCAGCAAAAGAAATACTGAGAGGGTAGAAGAGATTATCAAAATGAAAAGTTCAGTAGTTACCACAATGGTAATTTCACATCCACATAAAAACATACGACAGAACAATGAAAACAGTGTTTTAACAGGTTAGACTTCACTTGCCCTCCCAGTCAGCAGAGTATTTAAAAATGAAGACAGCAAATAGTAGAATATTTCAATAACATAAAAAACTTTCACTCTCAGGACTTGTCTGTATTAGATACAGTACTTTTTGAGCAATGTAGTTTGCAAAAACAATTCTGACCGTGCTTCCTATGCAAAGGCTTTCTATGCTCCATTATACATATTACTCATCTGTTATTATTTTAAAGAAGTCCAATAAAGTGAGTTTCTAAGACTGAAGTGCAATGCCTAAAATAAACTGCAACTCAAGTCTTGCAAGTGAGGAACTGAAAATGCAAAGGTGTGATTATTTTTTTACTTTGTTTTAGGAATATGACACTACTGTCAGCATATTGGACTACTTTATTTCAATCAATAACTGAAAGGCCTTCCAAAATACCAGGACCATTGTGCAGTAGAAGGAAAGCCACCAGGAAATGAGAATAAAGGAAGGTAAAATGTTCTCTATTACATGTATGCAAATTTCTCTAGATTCAGATTTGTTAATAACCACAACAAAATGTTCTTAGTTCCAGACGTATATTCTGACCCTATGTCCTGGTTTCAGCTGG